>CM031583.1:7388200-7569764 GCA_018467065.1 Ephestia elutella
ACACATAATACCACAATTGAGGTCAACACAAGGTCCGACATTCTATGAGAGGCTGGTAAAGTTCACTGTTACTAAGCAGTAATTGAAGAACATTGGGGAAACTGTTTCTGTTTTTAAGATTTGGATAATGTACCTCCTGACAGAGGTATCGCTGATTTTTAAGAAGAGGAAAAGCGTCCGAGCTGTCTGTCGTTGTTGTGTGACAATAATGACGTATTGTTAACCTTAACTGTGTACTTTTTCTGTTGACAGTTTTGTTTTGGTCAGTCAAGGTTCCCAAAGCACTTGGAAGAAGATCCAGGGATGCGTGACTCTTAAGAAGTCATGCGCGCGCTGCCACATCATCGGTACAAGATCGATTGGTTGGCTGGCTCCTACGAGATGAACTGACCTGAGGCAGCTGCTGAACACATGGTGCAAAAGCAGCTCCTGGCCCCGATAATGTGGCCGTGGCCCCGACAAAGTGGCCGTTGACTCCGACAATGTGGTCATTGCCCCGACCTTGTGGCATCTGTTGGCTCCGACAATGCAGCCGTGGCTCCGACACTGTAGCCGTTGACCCCGACAATGTGGTCATTGCCCCGACCTTGTGGCATCTGTTAACTCCGACAATGTAGCCGTGGCTCCGACACTGTAGCCGTTGACCCCGACAATGTGGTCATTGCCCCGACAATGTGACACCCGCAGCTGCTGAAGACACAATGGCGGAAGCAGCTGCTGGCCCCGACAATGTGGCCGCGTTGACCCCGACACTGTGGTCATTGCCCCGATACTGAGGCACTCATTGGCTCCGACATCGTAACCGTTGCCCCGACAATGTGGCATTGCTTGACCCCGACAATATGGTCATTGGCCCCGACCTTGTGGCTGCTGCCCTGACATCGTGGCACTTTTTGATTTCCTGTTCTAATGTCATGACATTGTCGTTGACATACCTATCAAATTGTCAATGCTAATGTTATTTTCTTTCAGATATTTAACGCTTGTACTAATGTCATAACATTGTCTTTGACATATAAAATTGTAAATGCTAATGTTATTTTCTTTCAGCTATTTATTAACTGTTTATATTAATGTCATAACATTGCCGTTGACATATAAAAATGTCAATGCTAATGTTACAGCTATTTATTAACTGTCTGTGTTAATGTCATACAACATTGTCGTTGACAGTTTATATCCGTATCTCCGTCAATGCTGATGTTATATGTATTTCCTTTTCAGCATGCTAATACAATTTTATTTCTGAAATGTTAACACTGCTTAATTTTCAGCATGCTATACGATTTTGTTTGTGGAATGTTAATGCTATTTCCTTTCAGCATGCTAAAGATTTTATTTCTAGGATGCTAATGTTATTTACTTTTCAGCATGCTAATACGATTTATTGCTAAAATGTTAATGCTTTATCAGTAGTGCGCCGCTTACGTTCGAAGGTGGACGCTTGTTAGTTATCTATCCAGTTTCCAGGGCTTCTCAACCGTTTTGTCGCTCGCAATGTTTAAATGCGCTAGATGCAATAATGAAACGTCCGATGTCGCTGTATGCTCCAGATGCAAGCGTGGATTTGATTTTGCATGTGTGGGCATTACTGAAGCCGGGTACCGCAAATTGGGGGATCGAAAGAATACTTGGCGATGCCCGGAGTGCAAGTGTCGATCATCCTCGCCTTTGGTTCTCAAAGAAACGAACGAACCATTTTCACCTGAACCGATCGATGTGCAATCCCAGTTGCAAAATATCATGGAGAGGCTGGCCCCATTGAAGACCCTGTCTGACGATGTTAGAGCCATTAAGGATGACCTGGCTGCTTTGCAGAGATCCGTGAACTTTGCTCATGACGCTATTAAGGAGTGTGCGGAGTCGATGAAAACCCTTGACGGCAGGGTTAAAGCTGTAGAAGAAAGCGTTGTGATAATCCCATCGCTGCAAGCAGAAGTGGCAAGACTCCAGCAGCAACTACATGAGAGGGACCAGTGGGATCGGGCCAACAACATCGAAATTAAAGGGATTCCCCTGAAAAATAATGAAAAATTATATGATGTTGCTCTGGATATCGGTAATTATATCGGCTGTCCTATCAAAAAGGATGACATAAATTACATAGCGAGAATTCCCTCTCAGCAGTCGGGTGTTCCAAAATCCATCATTGTGGCTTTCAATAATCGATATAAAAAAGAAGATGTCGTAGCCTCGGCGCGTTCGCGGAAAGAGTTGTTTCTGAAGGATCTGAAGTCCGGACACGCAAATGAGGGCCGTTGCTTCGTTAACGATCACCTCACGGTCCACAACAAAAAGCTGCTGACAAAGGCTAAATCCTTAGCAATGGAGAGGAATTTTCAATTTATTTGGGTCAAACGTTCGAAGATAATGGCCAGAAGGAACCCAACGTCACCGATTTTTGTCATAAAAACGGAAGCCGATCTCCAGAGAATCACTTAAGTATAATGTTTTTCATTATTTGTTTACTTTTAAATATAAATATTACTTTGCCATTGTTTACGGGCCAAGAGTTGGTCACCCCTGCCTTAGTTGCACGCACACACCGCATGCACCGCTATTCATTCGGTCTCGGCAACCGGTTATCGGTTGAGCTACCCGCCTATGTTGGTCAGCTGTTTTGCCTATTGATGCATTTTGTGCTGCAGATATTAAGATTTATTTTGCGTTGGCTATTAATTACGATATTGTTTTATTACGTATTTGTGCGAATTGTTTTAACCACCGTGGTCGGAACTTATTTAAAAAGTATTTTATTACTTGATGGGTTGATGGAATTAGATTACTTTTTGGGAACATATTTGAGTGTTATATTGAATGCCTTTACCTATAAATACTGTTATTTAAATAATTTATTTTTCTGTCTATTATTTGTATTTTCTGATGGGTGCAAACGAAACAAGTATATGAAATGTGTCATGGAGGTAACTTATATTGTGGTACTTAATTATTCTGTGATGTTAATAGATCGAGGTATATTTTTGTACTTTATTTCGGCTTCTGCATTTTTCACTATTATAATTATTTGTTTTATTCATTTATTTAAGTGCTATATAGTTATTTTAAATCTTTGTATCAATGTATAATAAATTGAATATATTCTATCAAAATGCCCGGGGACTGCGTATGAAGACAGATCAATTCAAAAGAAACTTGCTTCTTAATTCTTTTGATGCTATTATTATTACCGAGACATGGCTAACGGATGGTATACTTAACCAAGAACTATTTGATGATAGATATGTCGTATGGAGAAATGACCGAAACTATGAATTAACTAACCAAGAGCGTGGTGGTGGCGTTGTCATAGCGGTCCGCCGAGACATCGCTGCTTTGGATCGCCCTGAGTGGTGCTCCTCCGCTGAGGATCTCTGGGTAACCATTTCCCTTAAACGACCTGGTAGTAGGAATCCCGTTAAAATACATTTATGTGTTCTTTATCTTTGTAGTGAAAATGAAGGCAATTGCTTCAATATTCAGTTGCAAAAATTCTCAGATAAACTATTTGAGATTGTTAGCTCTTGTCCAGATGATAAATTTATTATTGCCGGAGATTTTAATTTCCCTTTTGTTGACTGGCAGAGTCAGGGTAGCTACCTTACACCCTGTGGCGCAATCACTAATAGTCAGTCAGATTTCTTTGATACTCTGGCACAATGTAATCTATTTCAGTGCAATCCTGTTAAAAACCATAACAACAGATTCTTAGACCTGGTTTTCTCCAATGATGAGCTTCTAATTACCCCAAGTGAAGATCCCCTTGTATTGGATGATATACCTCATCATAAGTCTATATGTATTACTGCCTGTTTTGCTGTAGTGAAACCTCTTGAAGTCAATAAATTTACTAAATACTTTTACAACTCTGGCAATTTTGAAGCTATGTGTTCTGCCCTTGATGCTATTGACTGGCAAAGTCGACTGTTGGAAGGTTCTGTTGAAGACGCAGTTAAGGTATTGTACGATACTATCTATGAACTCCGGGATACTTATATACCTCATAAAGTTATAACACCTAGTTCCTACCCACCTTGGTATAGTCCTGACCTAAAAAAGGTATTAAAGGAGAAGTATAAGTACTGGCGTAAATATAAGAAGTATGGAAATCTTGAAGATTATGCTGCTTTCTCATTGCTGAGGGGAAGGGCCAAAGTGTTGGAAGACTCATGCTACAAGTCGTATTTAAGTAAATCGGAGGAAGCTATTGTTAACATCCCTAAAACTTTTTGGTCTTTTATTAAGCAAAATGGTAACTCTTCTTCTAGTAAGTTGCCTTCATCGATGACATTTGAAGGAGTTTCAGGAACCAATGCCGAGGAGATATGTAATTTATTTGCTAATTACTTTCAAGCAAACTTTTTATCATCCTCACGTAGTGATGGGAGCTCTAATCTGGATGTGCCAAGTTCTAATTTTAACAGTATTGGAAATATCGAAATTAATACATCTGAAGTGCTAAAATTACTAAAAGCTGTGGACTTATCCAAAGGGGCTGGTCCAGATAATATATCACCTGTTATTATTGCTAAATGTGCCAATAGTTTGGCTGTCCCACTTAGTATTCTCTTCAGAAGGTCGTTAGATGAAGGTTGCATGCCTAACTTATGGAAATCTGCTTTTAAAACTCCCATTCACAAAGGTGGCGATAGAAGTAATATTCAAAATTATAGGCCCATATCGAAGCTTTGTATTTTTGCTAAAATCTTTGAGAGTATCGTGCATAGTCAAGTATATGCTTCTTTATCTACTTGGTTTATTCCTCAGCAGCATGGTTTTATGAAGGGCCGATCAACCGTTTCCAATCTCATTCTATCTTATGACTATATTACCGCTAGTATGGACTCCGGCTCACAGGTGGACATGACTTTCACTGATTTTAGTAAAGCCTTTGACCGGATTAATCATTCTATTCTCCTCGAAAAGCTTCTTGCAGCGGGAATACATGGAAATTTATTTCGATGGTTCTCGTCATACATTAGTAACCGTAGTCAGGCCGTAGCTGTGAATGGCTTCATGTCTAAGTGGATGTTAGTACCATCAGGGGTACCCCAGGGTTCTTTGCTCGGGCCCCTTTTATTTTCTATTTTTCTTAATGACATTGCATCCTGTTTTAAATATTCAAATTTCTTGTTATATGCAGATGACACAAAGATATTCAAAAAAATTGACTCACTTGATGATGCTCGTCTGTTGCAGGAGGATCTTGATAGGTTAGATAACTATTGTACCAATAATATGTTACAATTAAATGTATCTAAATGCTATACAATGACTGTAACTCGTAAAACGAACATTGTGACGTTTGACTACATACTCCGTGGCCATGTTCTTGCAAGAACAGATAAAATTAAAGATCTTGGCGTGATTATTGATTCCAAATTAATATTTGATAAACATATTGACTATATTGTCGGCAAGGCATCGAGAGCATTAGGATTTGTAATCAGGTCCTGTGCCAAATTCTATAAACTTAAAACTATAAAGGTTCTGTACTGTAGAGGTTTGATGTTTCTACCTCTGGCCACTTTGGCATTCGATCAATATTTGAATGATTTAAAATATTTAGGAAGAAGTTTGATAGATAGAGAATTGAAGGGTCTTCTAGGGATGAAACATCAAGTCGCGATATAATTTGTAATTTCTAAAAGAAGTATTAAATAAAAACGATTTCCCAAGTACCGAATACAGTTTAAATCAACGACGAACCCCCCCGTCGTCACATGGTGGAGGCGCCGCGACCCTAGGCGTGCAAATCGCGATTTTTTAACCGCATAGAGTCGTGAAAGTATTTTCGTATAGGACGAATTTTTTTAGATTGAAAAAAGACGAGTCTGTGAAAAAGGATCCAATTTTAAGCTAAGTATTCTTTGTTATAAAGATAAAACACTATGGCGAATTTATTTAGTGAATTGGGAACTCAATCCGTTGAGGAGTTTGCAAGACAATTTGGTGTGGTTGCAGCTATTAATAAGTGGCCGGAAGAGAGCAAAGCTCTAATCTTAGGAGCATATTTAGAGGGTCCTGCCCTAAGTTTTTATAAATTTGTTTATAAAGATGGCATCACTATCACCGAAGTAATAGAATTGTTAAAAAATGAATTTCCGGAAAGGAGCGATCCTATTGAGAAATTTTACAATGCTAAAGCAGGCAATCAGGAAGATGTCATAACCTACTTTTATAGACTGTCTGAACTAGCTCGCAAAGCTAACATTAATAATGATAATATTTTTATTAAAACATTTTTAAAGGGCCTACAAGCTGCAGATAAACAAATTTATGCAAACAGGCTATTTGCGTCGAAAACAGAATTAAGAAATACCCTAATGCAAGTCAAGGAAATTTGTGAATATGAATCATCTGATTGTGTTAATATTAAATTGACTCCTCCAGGTAATGTAGAAAAATTTAGTTACCCTGGGGCATGGTCATCAACGCCACCGAGAACGATGCCGATTCCGACAACATCGACAGCAGAACATACACCTTCGTCCTCACCGCAAGAATTTGTCACGCCGAGATATAATTTTCGACCAAGGCGATATGTCAATTTTAGACCCAGAAATAATATATATAATACTCCACAGCAGCAGCAACCACAACAGGCTGACCGAACAATTGAAAATCGTCCAACAAATCACCCAAACTACCCGAGACGCAGTTGAAGAGGGAGTGTAAAGCTGTGTCTCAAGATAGGTCACTCCCAAACAATGATGAATCCGGTCAGTCATATCCAATTTTTGAGCTAGAAATCTATAACAAAAAAAAGATTGCATTAGTAGATACAGGTGCATCAATCTCATGTGTATCGGAAAAACTAGCGGAGGAATTAAATATGAATATTGATAAAAGTTTTGCTATTAAAGAGGGTGTAAAATCTATTTCGGGGTCGTCTATGGATATACTCGGAAAAATAAATACATATGTTATAATGAATTCATGTATATTTGAGATTGATCTCTTGGTAATAAAAAATATCAAGCAAGATATGGTGATAGGAATAGATTTTATGTACAGACATGATGTCATGATTGACATGAAACATAAACAAATGATTTTGAAGGAGCGTTTCAAAGTAAATTTTTATGATAGAAACTTATTGAATGGTGGTAAGTTGTCAAGTTTGACAACTTATCAAGATTCTGTCAGTGAAGAAGATAGTGAAACGAAAAGTCAGTATGGAATTTTGACCAAGACAGAATATCTTTATTTTGTAAACAAAACGAATGAAAATGAAGATAAATTATATAATTTTGAAGAAAATATTAATATTATGGAATCTTTAAATATTAACCCAAGTCTTAAACTTGAGGATAAGTCTAATTTGGTCCAACTTTTACGTGACTATCGTGATTGTTTTGCATTCACTTCGAAGGAGTTAGGGCGATGCGATGCGGTGGATATTAATATTAAAACAACTGAGGATATCCCTGTACATTGTCCGCCATATCGTGCTTCATCGAAAGAGTTGGAGATAGTTAATATTCAAGAGAGAGAAATGTTTGATTGTGGTATCATCGGAGAGTCCAGAAGTGCATATATTTCTCCAGTAGTATTAGTTCCGAAAGTAGACGGAGATAGTACATGCCGATTCTGTGTAGATTATAGGAAAAGAAATCTGAATAAACTAGATCTTTTATTAAAAAGGAACAAAAACAGGAAAAAAGGTTAGGTAGTATTAGGTATAGAGACATAGTTCATGTAAATAGATTAAAACCTTTTTATTTGCGGATATGATTACCTATTTATGTTTATTTTCACAGAAGAGTTTTAATAGTAGTATCCTATGTCTGTGGTTTATATTTGTGTGCTTTAAATAAATTCTCTTTTTCATGTTTCTTCGGGGACCGGAGGCGGTCCATAAGCAGATGAAGTTGTAAACGGGGGAAGAGATTCCAATGAAAAAAGTTTTAGTTCGTTTACTGTTGTAGCTCTATGGTGATTGTGTCTCGCGTGATTTTTGAGAATCTTATTTATTATAACTTGCATAGATGATATAAGTCATAGCAAGTGTGTCTGATTTGGGCACATATAATTAAATGTTTTCTCTAAATGCTGGATCGTTAAGGTTATGAAATTAGCATTTTCACCCATAGAGATAGCTAAATAATATCCATCTCTTCCTCTGTCGTATTACGTGTGATGACGTGTTACCACACTGTAAGGGCTTTGATGCTATTCAGTTATATTGTAATTGCCCAATTAATCCCTTCAGGGGGCTAACCACAACGTCTAATAGCAGTATTATTCTAATATTACATTGAGTTTTCGTACCACAAGGTCTTTAAAACAAGCTTGAAACAATATTAAATTTTTCAGCAGTTTTGGTGACGTCACCTCTATTTTGTTCATTCAATTCGTACCACGACGTGCTTTTGGCCACTAGCATTATTGTTTTAATGTCAAATTTTGCAATCTTCAAAAAGTTACTCTTTTGCAACTGATACAATATTATTTACTATTATTTGCTCAAAAATGTAAAGTAAATCAACTTATTTTCGAAAAATAATTGAATATAAAATAAACGTGAACGTTATAGTGCAATGAGTTCTGCTGAAATGAGAATGCTGCGTTGGATGAGCGGGGTAACACGGATGGATAGGATAAGAAATGTATATGTTAGAGGAAAAAAAAAAAAAAAAAAAAAAAAAAAAAGCTATGAGTGAATATACTCGAGCTCTCAAAATTCTAAATGAAAATAAGGACTTGTGTAGTTGTAGTTCGAATGTAGAGAACCAGGTTACGGAGGACTCCATCACTGACAACACTGCTTGTGCGGTGGCTTCAACCCTGACACAGGTTGGGATGCCCTCGGAGACTGTGCCCCTTTTACAGGCTTCTCCGGTGGTCTCACAATTGGATGCTCCCATCATCAACACCAGCAGCCCCTCAGGCTCTTCGGTTAGGTCAGCTTTCCTTGACTGTGAGACCCGAAGAACTGTTATCTACTCTGATGAAATGGGTGCTAACCTGGGTCCCTTGGTCTCGAATTATACTACTCAGAACACATGTAATATTTGTATGCCGGGATCACATATTTCTCAAATATTGTCCAAGTTAAAGTGTGACAAATTTGATTTTAACACCACACTTATTTTAGCTATAGGCAATAGTACAAATGTCACACATGTAGATATATTAAACTGTATAAACATCTTGTCAGAAATAGAGAGAGTGGGTATTGGTCAAATAATTTTAGTTCTTTTCCCCTATATAAAAAATAATTACAGAAATAAGTTCATACACTCATTAAATACACACATTTATAATTTAACGTGGGATCTGAAAAAACTTTATATTTTAGATTGTAATAAATATATTGACAACTGTTTTTATAACAATGGTACTGTGTACCTACCCTATAGATATAAGCTGACTATTGCTAAACTGTTAGCATACAATATATATAGACCCGTTATACCTAATATAACGAAGTCATCTGATATTAGTACCAGTACTAATAACTTAGTTTTAAACTAGATAATAAGACAGAGGTGAAGCCTTCCTATACAAATCTTGTACATCAAAATATACAGGGCTTCACCAGCAAATTTAATGAAATCTGTTTATTTTTGGAACATAATAATGTTGACATTTTTTGTGTCACGGAACACTTCTTTAAACATGAAATTAAACTAAACTTCCCGAATAAATATATATTAGCAAGTGCATTTGTAAGACAAAATTCTGACCACGGTGGGTCCTTAATATTAATAAACAGAGATTATAAATGCAAAGAGAGAGAAGACATAGTAAGGCTGTCTCTTGAATGTACAATAGAACTTTCTTGTGTGGAGTTGGACAAATATATTATTATTTGTGCTTATAGACCGCCTTCAGCTAGTTATGACACTCTTTTAAATGTTTTGGAAGAAGCCCTCAGGCGGGTTAGTTCTAGTAGTAAACATATAATTTTATGCGGTGATTTTAACGTTGATATTTTAGTTTCATGTTCGGAAAGCAATGGATTTAGAAATTTGCTTGATTCATTTAATTTGAAAAACACATTCTTTGAACCCACTAGAATTACCCCAACCTCTGCCAAATGTATAGATAACATTTTCTGTGATTGCTCGGTCTCTGATGAAAAGCTTTTTGCCTGTCTGGGGTCTGACCACCTGGGTCAACAGGTGTCACTGACACGTGACGAAGAGTCTAACCTTAGCTCCGCTCCTGTAACCTGTAGGCCGCTGACTAAGCACCGGAAAATGCGTTTTCGCGAATCTATAAATAAAAAATTGCCTGAAATAGACCCAAATAAAAATCCGAATGACCATTATGATGAGGTTTTTAATACAGTGAAACAAGAATTTAACAAATCTTTTCCTCTTAAAACATTTGATAAGAAAACAAAACTAAATTTCTGCGATTGGGCCACAAATGGCATTTATATTAGTAGAAATAAGCTATATGAACTGTATGGCCAAAAACAATATAATTTTAAACCGGAATTTGTATCATATGTTAGATGTTATTCAAAAACTTTTAAAAAGGTATGTGCTGCTGCAAAATCTTTATATCTGACTAATAAAATAAAAAACTCTAATGATAAGATCAAAGCTGCTTGGTCTATTATCAATAACGAGACAGGCAAATCGAAATCGCGCGACATTAATATTTCTTTAAAAATTGGTGATAAAACCATAACTTCTAACGACGAAGTAGCCAACGAATTCAATAATTTTTTTGCCAATATTTCTAAGAATATCACAGGATCCTTCTCCTCTTGTCCCAGTGCTGCAGATGACTTAATAAAAAGAAATGCCTCCGATCCTAAGTCCATTTTTAGATTTAGAAGTATCACATCGGATGAACTCTTATCTGCGTATAAGGCACTCAACATGAAAAATACTGAGGATCTCTGGGGTATATCTGTCGCAGTTCTGAGCAGTATTATTGATTTGATTGCTCCTCATCTAACTGTGATTTTCAATAAGTGCATTTCCGAGGGTGTTTTCCCTGACCTCATGAAAATAAGTAAAATTATTCCTTTATTCAAACAGGGTACAAAAAATGATCCCACTAATTACAGACCCATTTCTATATTACCCGCTTTAAGTAAAATATTTGAAAAATTAATTTTAACGCAATTAGTCTCTTATTTTAACGTAAATAAAATCTTACATAATCGTCAGTACGGTTTCACTAAAGGTCGTTCCACTACTGATGCAACATCTACTTTAGTTCAAATAATCTATGAAGCGTGGGAATCCAGCCAAGATGTCATAGGTATTTTTTGCGACCTTTCAAAAGCCTTTGACTGCGTGGATCATAATATACTAAAAAACAAGCTTAAATTTTATGGTGTTACTGGGACGGCCCTTGAGGTACTAGCTTCTTACCTGGACAACAGAACTCAGAAAGTAGAAGTTAACAGAGCTGCTTCCAGCAGCGCGGCGGTACACATGGGCGTGCCTCAAGGCTCCATAATCGGTCCTTTTCTATTCCTTGTTTACATAAATGACCTTCCATGTCTTGCCCAACAATTGTGTGAAGTTGTTTTATTTGCGGACGACACATCATTACTATTTAAAGTCAACAGAAATAGTCAAAATTATGACGATGTAAGTAATACTATGACACTTGTGCTTGACTGGTTTACAACCAACAACCTGGCTTTAAACACGGACAAGACCAAGTGTATAAAGTTTTCTCTCTCGAACGCACCTCATAATGATATACCTTTAATAGTTAATGGCAAAGTATTAGAGTGGGTACACAGTGTCAAATTCTTAGGCGTTACCGTTGACTGTAAGTTAAAGTGGGATAAACACATTGAACTCACGGCCAAAAAACTTAGCTCGGCGGCTTATGCAGTGAGAAGGATAAGACAGTGCACAAACATTGAAACAGCTAGACTCGTGTATTTCAGCTACTTTCATAGCATAATGTCATACGGATTATTGATATGGGGAAATGCAGCCGAGATAGGGAAAATATTTGTATTACAGAAAAGAGCAATTCGTTTTATGTACGGGCTAAAACGACGCGATTCTCTACGAGAGCTCTTTAAATCAATAAAAATTCTTACTGTTGCATCTCAATACATCTTCAATGTACTTATTTTTGTTAAATCCAATTTAAACCTCTTTAAAAAAATCTGCGATGTACATAGTATAAACACCCGCAATAAGAATAAACTTTATACGCCCTGCTTTAGGCTTAAAAAGGTTCGGCGGTCTTTCGTGGGTCAAAGTGTAAAAATGTTTAACAAGCTCCCTGTCGAGGCTATAAATTTACCGATGCAAAAATTTAAAACATATCTTAAAAATACTTTGATGAATAAAGCGTATTACACAATAAGTGATTATTTGAACGATGAAAAAGTTTGGTCTCTCCCTACAACTTCGCCACTCCACCCACACTTGATTACATTCTTTTGATATTGTGAAAAAATAGCCTTACCTTTCTTTTTTAAATTTAATTTCATTGACATTTAATTGTTAAACATGTACGTGTATTGTGATCTTCAAGTGACTGAAAGTACTTATTTTTCTAAAATGTTCAAACTTGTGAACGGGTGTTGCCAGGGGATCCTGCTTCGATCCTGACTCGAATTTTATTTTTATTTTTTGTTCTTAACCAATTCATTGTGGTTACTTGATCACAAACATAACATGTTTTATTATATTATTATTATTTTTTTACTTATATTTTATTTTATTTTTGACTGTACACAATCTAGTGTTTGTATAAAGTTAATGAATAGCCCCTCTGGCATGCTAGGCGACCAAGACTGTTTATGAGTTTCTTTCGGCATTTCTTCTCAGCAGTGGTCGTTCCGAAATGCTAGTAGTTTGTAGCTTTGAGACATAAAATATTATGATTAAATAATTAGTTATCGACGTGAAAAAGAGCCTTCTTTGAAGGCCAAGTTTCAATAAAAAAAATTTGACTTTGACTTTGACTTTGGAAGTTTGAAAGTTGCTCCTATTAATGGAAAGGTAAGAAGTAACAGATTGACATGGTTTGGTCATGTTATGAGGAGAGAAGACGAACATCTAGTTAAGAAGACATTAAATAAGAAGGTGGAGGGCTACAGGGGAAGAGGAAGACCAAAGAAGAGATGGTTGGACTGTGTGAGGGACGATATGAAGGGGTTGGGAGTGGATGTTGGTATGACGGGAAACAGAAACATGTGGAAGGATAAGACATATTGCGCCGACCCCATATGATGGGATAAGGTGAAGAATATGATGATGGATTTGGACTTGGAAATATTCGAGTACTTGGAGGCCGATATTCTAACTCCGAAGAGTGTAAATCAAGAAAAGGCGTCATATGCGTTTTCACGAAGAAAAATTAGTGTATATTACGTAATAAGTTGTGGCCTGTGGTGTGGCCCTAGAATAGCACCAACCCATTTCTTCCCGTGGGCGTCGTAAGAGGCGACTAAGGGATTTAAAACACCGGAGGATGGGCAGCAGCATCCTTCCGCGTACTATGCCATCACACTGCGATCGCCAACCCGCCTGCCAAGCGTGGCGATTACGGCAAAACCCCCCATGGATAAAATCCTTGGGGGAGGCCTTTGTCCAGCAGTGGACGTCATTAGGCTGAGAGATGACGTAATAAGTTACTGAAATATACTTACTTTTATAAAAACGAGAAACGAGCATTTTAAATCAATTCACACTTCTATTATTTTGAACTAGCCTATGCCCGCAACTTCGTCTGCGCATATTTCAGGTTCCGCCTAAGCGGAATATCAAGATAAAACTACGCCAGATTTTAAGGTAGACCTTCTATGATACGACAGAGAAAACTGCATCAAATTTAGTCCAGTAGTTTTTGCGTGATGCGCTTACAAACAATTAGATAGAAAGACAGACAGACAAAAATTCTACAAAAACTGGTTTTGGTTTCTATTAGCCCCATGAAGACATCTCATAGTTATTTTTCTTAAAATCTTCTATGTATAGACACAGACCGTTACAGTTTTATTATATGTAGTGATTATAACCTATAAAATCATGTTACGCGGAACGTCATTGGAAAGAGATGGCGCTATTATTATAGCGCTGTTTCTTCTTATCCATGGAAGTAAACGTAAGTATTTATTACTTCCATGTTCATATCCTTAACTGGAAATAGACAATGTCATCAAATCATTCGTTCTTTCGCAACACTAAGCAGGAATAAAATAATATTGCTCGGTAGAGGTCATGGTACGAAATCGAGTAATGTTATTCTAAGCTTGAAACAAAACTTCCTTGAAATAAGATTGATTTACAAAAGCTTGTGGTTAGGCTCCAGGAAGGATATTAAGTTTTGTTAATGTCGTTGTGTAGTAGACAGTCTTGGTTCTTTTTGCGGTTTTGCTCCAAGAAAGTTTGAAACTGAAATACTTATTGATTGAGTTAATATTTTTGGATTTGCATATTTAAACTCTGAGACCAGTTTCCAACTATCCCAGAGTATGGGACTGTTTTGTAGTTAGTCAGTTCCGCACTAGGTAGGTAGTTAGAAGTTACCACTGATGTTGTATCCAGGTTGTTGACCTAGGATCCAATCCAGGGGCGTAGCTGATGTAGAGGTTTGATGTTTCTACCTCTGGCCACTTTGGCATTCGATCAATATTTGAATGATTTAAAATATTTAGGAAGAAGTTTGATAGATAGAGAATTGAAGGGTCTTCTAGGGATGAAACATCAAGTCGCGATATAATTTGTAATTTCTAAAAGAAGTATTAAATAAAAACGATTTCCCAAGTACCGAATACAGTTTAAATCAACGACGAACCCCCCCGTCGTCACAGTACTGTTCCTTCGTGCGCAGTAATCTGGAGTACGCCTCTGAGTTATGGAATCCTCTATACGATGTGTACATAAAAAGATTAGAAGGCATTCAAAGAAGATTTTTAAGATACTTACAATTCAAATGTAGGCATTACCTTCCTGATTATGAAGCTAGATGTAAGAAATACAATTTTCTTACGCTTGCAACTCGTAGAAATACATTGGATATAGTTTTCTTGAATAAATTATTAAATAACAAAATTGATTGTTCCCATTTACTTGGTGAAATTACTTTAAATGTTCCTCATAGGCGATTAAGAAATTTCCAACCCTTTCACGTTCCCTTATGTCACAGTAATTACCGTAGGAATTCTTATATCTGCAGAGCAAGTAGGCAATACAATGAGTTTCTGAATGACTACCCGACATTTGGCGCTTTCGCTACCAGTGCATCAACAATTAAGCGAGCTGTGGCCAATTCTTTTTTCAATCCACCAAATTAGAAATTTTTACTTATTTTAAATATTTAGTTATCCTTCCCTGTTAACACTTGTGTGATTCTTTGGCTGATGCGGAATATGTGCGTTTATTTTGTTTGAGAAACTTTGGTTTTTGCTTTGTGTCTATTTGCGAAAACATATAAATGGATTTTTTCTTATATATTGTTAATGTTTTGTAGTATTTATAAGCTGTAAGTTTTCCGTGGAAATAATAAAAAAAAATAAAAAATAAAATAAAATAAAATTTATACTTTTCAGTATGCTAATATGATTTTTATCTAGAATGTTAATGATCTATCCTTTTCAGCATGCTAATACGTTTTTCTATCTAGATTGTTAATGCTATTAACTTTCCATCATGCTAATACGATTTTGTTTGTGGAGTGTTCATGCTATTTCCTTTTCAGCATGCTAATGATTTTATTTTTGGAATGTTAATGTTATTTACTTTTCAGCATGCTAATATGATTTACTTTCCAGAATGCTAATGCAATTTACTTTCCCGAATGTTAATGTGGTTTTATGTTCCTTGTATGCTGTGTGTTCAATATTCTGGTCTTGTCCCAATTGATAACTGAATTAGCATTTAGAGCTTTTCCTTTGATATGAAATAAGTTGCAAATGTAAAAGGTCGATGTTTAACAATTTACAGTCATAATGTTTTCTTAATGTTTTCTTTTTGATCTGAAATGACCAATTTGACAATGGAATGATAAATATTGAACCATTGGATCCTTGCCTATGGATGATGATTAATATTGATCTTCTCTTATACTCAGAAGGACCTAATTTCACCTAGTGGAGATCAAGCTGACGAGGACGTTCAGCTGTTAGGAACGGCCGTGTTAGCTGACTGAAGATTTGAAAGAAGAACAAGCTGTCAAGATGAAGCATGAAGCCTTTCAGTCTTGAGTAGTCTGTGGAAGACTGCATCAGCGATGGGTTGTGATGGTTGTTTAGTGCGCGTAGCTTTACATAATGTTTATGTGATCTATTGTGTTTCCATGTATAAAGTGTAGAAATATGATCCATGTATTATAAAAGGGGTTTGTAAACATAAATCTACGAGTTTTATTCAGAGTAGATAAGAATATACTAATACTTAAAAAGAATAACAGAAAGCAAAAAATTTTTTTTGGAATTTCTTGTCTGTCGTTCTGTTTGTCTGTCTGTATGAGTGTACGCTTTTCACGCAAAAACTACTGGACAGAGTCAAAAGTCAAAGTCAAATATTTTTATTTATATTGGCTTAAAAATAGCACTTATAAATCGTCACTTTCTTATTTTTTAGTTAGTTGACGTCATAAAATTACTTAAAGCTAAGTTTACCACCGCCTCCAAAGCGCAAGTGGAGAAGAGGCGGCGCAACAAACTCCACTGCTGCATTTTCTCCAAAGACGTCACTTTACAACATGTCTTACAAGATTTGAATGAAACTTTTTTTGTTGTATAGCTATTAAGCCTTGGCAACATATAGGCTATAATTGATTTTGAAAACTGGAACACCTGATGAAGAACCTTAACTGAACAGCTAAACTATAAGAAATATGGAAATGGTCCCTTTGCAAAAGTTTTTCAATCTGACGAGCATTTTCTATTGACGTATTAAAATCAAAGATCGGGATTATCTGATGAAGAATTCCAAGAGACCAGCTACACTATTACATAAGTATATGGAAATGGCGCCTTAGTAAAAGTCGTTTAACCAGATAAGCATTTTCTGCTGACGTATAAAAATTGAAGATTATGGAATACCTGATGAAGAATATTAGAGCATGAAGGTTTTAACATGTCAACAGTGTCAATGATTTTTTGGTAGAAAAATATATATGACTTGAGTGTCACCTTTCAGCTTATCCTGGTGTTTTTATTGCTGTTTTTATTTTTATATCCGATCTTCAATCAGGGTTATGGACTTCATCAACGGATAAAAAGAAAACTCGTAAGTCGCAATATTATTTTTTAAACAACTAAGGATAAAACACGACATATAAAGATACCATGGATATAAACACATGAACTGGAGATAGTGCTCAAGCACCCAAATCAGAGAGCACCTTTGGATTAAATAGTATCGAAAAATTAGATGGTACTTCGAACTATAGTACCTGGAAATTTCTGATGGAGTTATTATTAATTCACGATGACCTATGGGAATGCGTTGTCAATACATCACATACCACAGATCCAGTTGGACATAGACGTAATCAGAAAGCAAGAGCTAGGATTTGCCTCACAGTAAAGCCTCATTGTCTTGTGCACGTCAGAAATTTTAAAACAGCAAAAGAAGCTTGGGAAGCTCTACAGGTATCTTTTGAAGATAAAGGCTTAAACAATAGATGCAGGCTGCTTTCTAAATTAGTATCCTTGAAGTTGGAGAATTTCAGGAGCGTCCGAGATTACGTGACTGAGGTAATGACGACAGCGCAACAGCTGCGAGATATAGGGAAAGAAGTGGATGATGAGTTGTTAGCTGCTCTCAAGGTTTAACAGAGAGTTTTAGCCCTATGAGAATGGCAATTGAAAATCATGAGAGAACACTTACTACCTACTGACTATGTGAAAACAAAGCTACTCCAAATGGAGGACACATATGCTGGAACAAGTACAGCGAGAGAATCATCTTCTAAAGCTCTTTTCATCAAGAAAAAGAAATCCAAGAGTAACAAGAGTAACACAAAGATACGATGTTTTATATGTGATGGATCTCACAAAGCTAGAGAATGTCCAAACAATCCTAAGAAGGAATCGGTTGCTATGGCAACTTCTTTGGTAACTCAAACTGAATGGATTATTGACTCTGGAGCCTCTAATCATATGTCCAACAAGAAGGAATGGTTGAGGAACATGAGAGAGATTGAGATAAAGGAGTATACCTAGGACAAACAGTTCAGTTAGGTAAGTCCAACTTCGAGAAAGAGGTCAACCGTCGAATCCAACTCGGCTGGGCAGCGTTCGGGAAGCTTTGCGATATCTTCTCGTCCAAAATACCGCAGTGTCTCAAGACTAAGGTCTTTGACCAGTGTGTGTTGCCAGTAATGACATACGGAACAGAGACGTGGTCGCTTACTATGGGTCTCATAAGAAGGCTCAAGGTCACCCAAAGGGCGATGGAGCGCGCTATGCTCGGAGTTTCCCTGCGTGATCGAATCAGAAATAGGAGATCCGTAGGAGAACTAAAGTAACCGACATAGCCCGTAGAATCGCCAAACTTAAGTGGCAGTGGGCGGGGCACATAGCTCGCAGAACAGATAGCCGTTGGGGCAGAAAAGTTCTCGAGTGGCGACCACGAACCGGAAAACGTAGTGTTGGCAGGCCTCCCACTCGGTGGACCGACGACCTGGTGAAGGTCGCGGGTTGCGCATGGATGCGGGCAGCGCAGGACCGGTCGTTGTGGAAATCCTTGGGGGAGGCCTTTGTCCAGCAGTGGACGTCTTTCGGCTGAGAGAGAGATTGTCAAGTCGGGATTTATTGTCATGTTTAAATCCACAGGCTGTGAGGTCTATCGCGAAGAACAATGTAAAGTGAATGGGAAGCCGGTTGTGAATGGCGTGCTTGAAAGAGGTGTGTATAAATTAAAAATGAGATGTTCGCAGGGATCAGCTCTTGCAACGTCGACGAATCAGCAGCAGCAGTTACTGCTATGGCATCGGAGGATGGCGCATTTAGGAGTACGAAATTTGAGGTTGCTGAAAGATAGAATGGCTACAGGGGTAAGTTTTCCTAACTCTGTTGATAAGCTAGAGTGCGAATCGTGTCTTAAGGGTAAGCAGACGAGAAAGCCTTTTCCTAAACATAAGACTGTCAGAGCTAAGGATTTACTAGAATTAGTTCATTCGGATATTTGTGGCCCTTTTAATGAATCAATAAGTGTGTACAAATATTTCTTGACTTTTATTGATGATAAGTCAAAGAAAACGTTTGTTTATTTCCTGAAACAAAAGAGCGAAGCGTTTAATAAATTCGTTGAATTTAAAACGCTTGTAGAAAAACAAACAGGCTCTAAGATCAAAACGTTAAGAACTGATAACGGAAGAGAATACGTTAATCGGTCAATGTCTCAATTTACTGTTCAACATGGGATTGTTCATCAATTAACTGTGGATTATACTCCTGAACAGAATGGGTTAGCTGAACGTGCAAATCGAACAATCAATGAAAAGGCATTGTGCATGCTTCAGCAGATTGGAGATGAAGGTCTTAGGAAACGTTTGTGGGCAGAAGCTGTCAGTACAGCAGTTTTCTTGAAAAATAGGTCACCGACAAAAGCTTTGAAGGATGTCACGCCGGAAGAGGCTTGGACAGGTAGAAAAGTAAGTCTTGTTGATTTAAAAGTTTTCGGATGCAGGGCTTTTATGCATGTTCCAAAGCAAAAGAGGAGAAAGTTTGATAATAAAAGCAAGTCTCTCATTTTTTGTAGGATATTGTGAAAACACTAAAGGTTACAGGCTTTTAGATCAAAATTCTCTACTGATTTACAAAGCAAGAGATGTCGTATTTTTCGAAAACGAAGTTTTGTCTACCGTATTGACTAGAGATTGTCAAAAGACAGAAAATAATCAAATTAACCAAGAAGTGGTAGTCCAACTTGATCCAATAGAAGAGTGGAGTCATCCTGAACCGGAGGAGTTAAATCAAGGAGGAGATGACGTCTTTATAGACTGTTTGTCGGAATCGCAAGGATCAGAACATAATCATAGAGATAGTCAGATTAGTACTCAAGGGTTACAGAACCATACTGGTGTCTCACCAGTTTCTGAAGAGGTTCCACTGTTGGAAAACAGGCTTGGTACATTAGAAGCTACTGGAGAAGCACCATTATCAGAGGATAATAGAGCTACAGAGGGGATAGCAACTAGAAGGTATCCTTTACGAGATCGAAAGGCAAAAGACTATGAATTATGAATTATATGACTATGAATTATATCAAACAGTATTGGATTTAGACGAAGGAAAGCCTTCATCTATAAAAGAAGTTCTTTCGGGAAGTGATCGAGACAAATGGAGTAAGGCAATTCAGGAGGAGCTGGATGCTTTAAAGAAAAATGAGACTTAGGTTCTCGTGGAGCCAACAAGCTGCCAAAATGTTATTGATTCGAAGTGGATACTTAAAATCAAAACAGAGGGGAATAATAACAAGAGATATAAAGCACGGCTTGTTGCTCGGGGATTCAAGCAGAGAGCTGGGATTGATTTTAACGATGCTTATTCGCCGGTGGTGAGACACTCATCTCTGCGTCTATTATTAGCTATAGCTGCAGAAAAGGGTCTAAGTATTGATCAATTAAATGTTAAAACCGCTTTCTTAAATGGAAATCTGTCAGAAACGGTGCTTATGAGACAGCCAAAAGGTTTCGAAGAGAAAGGGAAAGAGCATTACGTATGTCAACTCAAAAATCCTTATATGGCCTCAAACAAGCGCCAAAGGAATGGAATAAAAAATTAGATACAGTGTTGAAGAGTTTACGATTCAAAGCTCTAGAGAGTGAGCCTTGCGTATACGTAAGAAGCAGTCAACACAGGCTAATAATTTTGGCGGTCTATGTAGACGACATACAAATTTTTTGGAACAATAAAACTGAGATGAGTTGTCTCAAAAAGGAGCTCATGGAAACTTTTGAAATGAGAGATTTTGGGAAGGCGGATTTATTTCTAGGAATGAAGATTAGACAGTCAAAAGATGGCATTAGCTTAAACCAAGAAGGGCATGTTGAAAAAATACTTTCTCGTTTCAACTTGGTAGACTGTAAACCTGTGGCCACACCTTTGGTACCTGGTCAGAGGTTGTCCAAACCAGATACACCTAACTACGAACCTCCTTCAAATTTAAAATATCAGGAGTTAATTGGTGCACTGATGTATCTGGCAGTTTGTACGAGGCCCGATATTGCCTTTTCCACTAGCTATCTCAGTCAATTTAACTGCTGTTATAGTGAAGAACATTGGCAAGCGGCTAAAAGAGTGGTGCGGTACTTAAAAGGCACTAAGTATTTAGGTTTACATTTTAAGAAGAATGGGGACAAGCTTGTGGCCTATGTCGATGCTGATCACGGAGGCGATCAGACTGATCGGAGATCATACTCTGGTTTTATTTTCTAGTATGGCACATCATCAATCATACATTGGGAAAGCAAAAAACAGACGGTTGTGGCACTTTCTAGTGCAGAAGCGGAATATATTAGCTTATCGAATGCAACAAGAGAAGCTGTTTTTCAGAGAAGACTGGTGAGTGAATTGACTAACACATTGCAAACTATAACTATGTTTTGTGATAGTCAGTCTGCGATAGCCATAGCAGAAAGCCCATCTGGTGTTTTTCATAAACGCACTAAATACATTGACGTAAAATTACACTTTATTCAGTCGCAGTTGCAAGAGAAGGTCCTTGTGCTCCGATATCTGGAGACCAGTCATATGGTGGCTGATGTAATGACCAAACCCTTGTCTCGAGGAAAGTTTGAATTTTGTGTAAATGCTTTGAATGTGAAGTAATGTGTCAGAGTGTGTGTTTATATGGATGTATGTATTATGTGCGTAAGTGATGGATGCTTTGGTTTTATGTTGGGTCAGTGATTGGCCAGAGGGCCAGTAAGTTTTTTTTTTTGGGTCAGAGGACCAGTAGTTCATTCAGGGTTGCCATGTTAAGGAGGAGTATTAGAGCATGAAGGTTTTAACATGTCAACTGTGTCAATGATTTTTTGGTAGAAAAATATATATGACTTGAGTGTCACCTTTCAGCTTATCCTGGTGTTTTTATTGCTGTTTTTATTTTTATATCCGATCTTCCATCAAAGAACTCTAAGAGACCAACTATTTTATAAAATAAATGTAAATGGGGCCTTAGCAAAAGTCGTTCAATCTGATGAACATTTTCTACTGACGTATAAATAGACAGGACACGGGATAGGACAAAGAGGGACTCGGGATGCGAGTGGTGGTATGCGGGAAATTGTAGATAACGAGCAGACGAAGATCGTTTATTAAATGAAATATCACCACCAATAATATAATAATTCATTTTAACACCGCGATTGTACTACGAGTACCTAATATATTTATAACCAAATGGCTGAAATTTTGAGTACTGGAGTTTAGGTAACAGCAGTTTGGAACACAAAAAGATTTTTCATATAAGCGAAACTCACGCGGGCGAAGCTGCGGGCAACAGCTAGTTTTATCTATATTTCTGGTTTCAAACTTCAAAATTTCTTCTATAATATTTTTTTTCTCTCTGCTACTATAGTTATGTTATTTGCATGGAAGTAATAAGTACTTGTTGTACAAAGTACTTGTTACTTCCATGGTTATTTGTTAGTGATTTTTTTCTCTCTGGTTGTTTGCAGTATTTATTTGCATGTATTTGGTAAAAGTGATTTTAGTTTTTCTACCTAAGTACCTACTTCTTATCTTTCTTGAATGCAAGAGTGATTTTTTTCTGCATGCAATCTTGTATACCACCCCACCCACCTGTGCCACCAGTTAAGATAACCTACGATGAAGTCATCTACTACATCTTGAACGTCTTACAGATCGAGGAGGTGCTTTAAAATCACCACTTAAAAATAATTTTAAATTTGGATTTATAACACATTTTTGGACATAAAATGAGCAGTGAGACAACGAAGATGATTGACGAGGTAAGACTGCAGATATTGTCGCGAAAGAAATAATTTATACCAAAAAGTATCTGTGAATATGGGATTACATACAGAGTTTTTCAATAGGAGTTTGGCATTATGCAAGGAATATCACATAATTTAAATGACTACTCGGTTTCATATGGTAGCTTGAATACGTAGGGTCCAGGCACCTTTATTTGATTGATTTCGCTGGTTATGTCACTCTTGAGGCCTTCAACAGTTCTGAGATTGTTGTCAATATGACAACAATCTGAGAACTACTCTCAATCTCTTGTCCCAGCTGCCTAGAGATGTCCCGCATACGCAGTAGCCAGTTGAGAAGTAATGGGCTCAGACACCTTATCTGTAGATCTAAGCGACATTACACGAGTATAGTTCCCGTCACATAAAAAGGCCGTTGGCGGTTAAGCTGCGCAGTAGGCGATATATTTTTCTATGCGGTGAGCAGGGGTCGGGCGGGTCTCATCGTAGCGCGCGATTGGTTCGTCAGTCGTACCCATGCGCAAGTTTCACCCCTCCTCTGTCTTCCAGCGACTTTTTACATGATGGGAACTGTACTCAGCGTTAGTTCCCGCTTTTGACGGTCCCGCGGGATTAGGGCATGCAATACCGGAAAGTTATCAATATCGGAACTGATTTTCGGTACTAGAGACCTAATACCGGAATTCCGGTACTAGTTCCGGAATTGACACAATTTGTTTAATCTCTATGAATCTATACTTATTAGATAACATAGTGTACCTATTTTAATAAAAGAACAATCGTCTAGTCACTTAACCGCATACGTGCACTGCAATGCACACTCGCTATAAGATATTGACTACTGCAAAGTCTGCAAAATTATAGAGTACGAGCTCAGTGCGGGCGGGGGAAACAGCGCGGGGACCGGGTAGCAACTAACCAATCAAGTGAAAAACTAAGTACATATTTTTTTATATAAAAATTTCTAAATTATTCCGTGCGTTGGTTAGTGGCAATTACATACCGAAATTTGAAAAATCGATTTTTTTTAGTAAAATTATATTTGCATTTAATTTAACTTTCAATTTATTTAATTCATTTAGTGGAAAATAAAATACTTTAAATAAACATTTATAAATATTTATTACTATTTCTAATTTTCTTCATTTTAATTTACACGTCGTACAAAAAGTCAGTTTAGTAAAGTCAGTTTCGAATGGTTTCATATTCTATTCTATTCTATTCTAATGGTTTTGAATGACAAGCTGACAACTTGACAAAAATTACAAAAACCGATAGCATTTAAATCGCATAGTATATATTTATTTATATTTTTTTTAATGAACAAGACGCACTGCGGACTATCATCCTTTCTTGGTTTATATTCCCCTCGCCGCACGCACGAAGCGCTTTTCATCTTCATTCTTAATGCGCACAACGAAGCATTGGAGCCAAGTTGGAACCCCCTGCCTACGTCTGTGTCTGAGCACGTACAACGTACAAGCGCACAACCCGACTCTATTCAAAACCAGAGTGAATAGGCTGCTTCTGGGTAAGCTCGTTACACCGTAGACCTCATCTGTGTCTTCGGGCAAGATTGTGGTCAAGAGCATGCCCATTTTTAATTAAAAAGAAAAAAAAAAGAATACCGGTATTACGGTATTTGGCCCTTCAATTCCGGTATTGAAATATCGAAAAAATCTGTCCGAGATACCGGAATTACGATATCCCGGAATTCCGGTATGCATGCCCTACGCGGGATGGTTCCCGGAATGCAATTAGTGCAGTTATTAAGCCTGCATTGCATCACACGTTTTTAGCCAAAACAGGCGTTAAGGAATTGACCCTGGTGCTAAAACTAAATCATTATTGATAATAAAAATAGTACTATAGGCTTCTCAAATAACTACTACTACTTATACGAGACAGAAAAAAATATTTTGACTTTAATTTTTGCGTAAATACCTTCCCGAAAACACGAAAAATACAAAAAACAAGGTTCACGGCTTTAACGAAATCATAATGTAAAACACAAATTATAATTTCTACATAATGTTAAATAGCGAGTTTATTAAACTAGCTACAAGTTGCTGGTTTTAGATTTTTGAAAAATAACTCGAAAAAAATATTATAAATCGTAACAATTCACTAAGAAATTCGCCATACATTTTTTGTATGACGGCGCCGTCGTTCAATATATACGAGTTCCAACCCACCAAAAATCAGTCTGCCGTAAGTAGTCAAGGGGAATCCACGTCGCTCTGCTGCTCGGAAGGCATTTAATTTTGGCGTGTTCATGTATTCGCAGACAGCAGAGAGTAATGTAGATCAGAGTTACATATTTATTACTTTTAATCTTTTTTAAATTTATATAAGTACCATTTTCATACTCATGATGGCCGACAATTTTTGATGAAATAGAAATCGCAATCATAGAAATCGTAATAAATCGAAATCATAAAAATCAAAATAAATCTAAATCAAGATCCAAGATGGCGGACAACTTTTTTTTTTTTTTCGATATGGGTATCGTTGTATAAGTTTTTCAGTGCGCTGATTACGAAAATAACATTTATTTTGAGATCCTGTTGGACAACTTTTTTTTTTAATTTTACAATACGGTCTTTACAGAAATTCCAGTGCATGTATCAGAATAAATGGGAGCTATACAGACTGGTTTGATATCCAAAAAGGTGTTAGACAAGGATGTGTAGCATCACCTTGGCTGTTTAATTTATTCATGGACAACTGTTTGAATAAATAAATAAATAAATAAATATAAATATATACGGACAAATCACACAGATTGAGTTAGCCCCAAAGTAAGTTCGAGACTTGTGTTATGGGATACTAACTCAACGATACTATATTTTATGACAAATACATATATAGATAAACATCCAAGACCCAGGCCAATCTGAAAAAGATCATTTTCCATCTTGACCTGACCGGGGATCGAACCCGGGACCTCCGTTGTGGCAGTCTGGCGTGATAACCGTAAGGCCACGGATGGATTTAAAGATGTTGAATGAGGATTAAGAATGAATGAGTTACGCATCAAATGCCTCTTATATGCCGACGACCAAGTATTGCTTGCGTCGTCAGAAGAGGAATTACTCTTTGAGTGACTCATTTGAATGTAAGGGTATGAAAGTGAATGTAAGCAAGACGAAAGTAATGGTTTTTGAAAGAGACGAGACTGTTACAAAATGCGAAATTGGTATAAATGGAGAGAATGTAGAACAAGTGAATGAATTCGTATATTTAGGTTGTATGTTCACAAGAGACGGCAAGCACGAGGATGACATTGAAAGAAGAGTGGCTGCTGGAAACCGAGTGAATGGGGCATTACATTCCTTTATGAACAGCAGAAAAGTGTCCAAGAATGCTTGTCGGGCTGTTCATCAGGGAGTGTTAATGCCTACTCTTATGTATGGTAGTGAAAGTTGAGTATGGCAGAAACATAATGAAAGTAGAGTGAATGCGGTTGAAATGAGAGCATTAAGAAGCATGTGTGGTGTAAGTTTGAAAGATCGAATTAGAAATATTGATGTCAGAGAAATGTGTGGAATGAAAGAGGATGTAGTGACCAAAATTGAAAAAGGAATGTTAAGATGTATTGGGCATGTTGAGAGGATGGATGAAAAGAGATTGACAAAAGGTATTTATAAAGCAGAGGTGAATGAAAGAGTTGGTCAGGGTCGACCTCGTAGAACGCACTCCGACCAGATTGCGGACCTCCTTAAAAAGGGAGATATTAGGAGCACCCATAACCGGAGAGCATGTATGAAGAGAGTGATGAGTGTAGAGGAAGCAAGAGAGATCTATAAAGATCGTAGCAAGTGGAAATCGCTAGTCTCTGCCTACCCCCACGGGAAAAAGGCGTGATAATATGTTTGTACGTATGTATGGGTATGGTTTTATAGGTTTTTCGGTGTGCTGTTAAGTGGCGATTTTAAAGCACCTCCTCGATCTGTAAGACGTTCAAGATATAGTAGATGACCTCATCGTAGGTTATCTTAACTGGTGGCACAGGTGGGTGGGGTATTACAAAAATAACATTTATTTTGAGATCCAAGATGGCGGGCAGTTTTTTTATTTTATTTTACAATATGGGTATCGTTATATAGGTTTTTGGGGACGCTGATGACGAAAATAACATTTATTTTGAGATTCAAGATGGTGGACAATTTTTTTTTTAATTTATAATATGGGTATCATTTTAAAGGTTTTTGGGGACTTCTTCTTCTTTCTATAACAATAATATTGTCGATTAAATGGTAAAGAAAATGTAATGAAGGTGCACTAAATAATACCCATGAATGTTAAAAGTGTAACTAGGTATGTATGTTGTAATGAATTAATGAATGCGACCTGTGGAATGAGTTTACATTAAATTTTGGATACGAATAAGTATATAAAAAATATAAATAAATTAGGATTTGTTTAATAAACAGAAGAAAGAAAAAAAAATCGTTAAATTACATTGGCAAGCAATTGTAGTTTATCTATATAATTAACAAAAATAAATAAACACAAAATTAGGACTGTTTAAGTACCTCGATTATTTGGTGCTTAAATTTTGTCTTGGAGCTTGAAAAAGGGTCAATATTAGCAAATGTAGTATTGTACATATAGAAAATTCTCGCAGTTATCATATTTTGGGCGTACCTTGTTTTGAACAGTGGAGTATAGAACAAGGGGGTATGACGCGTGCGAGTCGAAGGTGTATAAAAGCACATCGTGGAGATCAAATCGGGGCAGTCTAAGCGGCTATTTGCAATATCATACAGAATACTCATATCAGAAAGCGTACGCCGCTGAGCCAGAGTTAGCAAACCGTGCGCAATGCAGCTGTCCTCGTATGATTCTTAGGGCGTTTGTCCACCGCCGCCGTCACCGGACCGTCACCGAGAACGAGATTATTTCGGGCCGAGTTTAATATGACGTGACGGCGATCGTTTGTCCACCGCAACCGATTTCGCTGGTTTAGTTCGTTCCAGTTGTCATGCGTGGTAGTCGACGGTGACGTGACGGCAGTGTGGACAAGTTCATACGTGTTTTCAAGTGTTTTGTATTGCCGGCACATCGGCCCGTCAAAATCTCGGCGACGTTCTAGCGGTCACGCCGATCTACTCGCAATCTCGGCGGCCGAGATGACGGCGCTCGGGTGACGGGCGTGCGGTGGACAAACGGCCCATATTAAATGTATGTACCGCTACTTCGGCGCCGTCATCTCGTTCTCGGTGACGGTCCGGTGACGGCGGCGGTGGACAAACGCCCATAGGGTCTGCGAGCACGATAGTTAAGATGATTGATAAATGTTTTTTGAATGCGTTCTAATTGATTAGTATAAATATTATATTGAGGAGACCAAATGGGACTTGCGTATTCTAGTATGCTCCTAACATACGCGAAATAAATTATTTTAACGGCAGCCAGACGCGAAAAAGATCTGCAGGTGCGCAAAACAAAACCAAGATTTTTAAATGCTTTATTTTTGACATAGTCTATGTGATTAGCAAGTACCATCTTATCATCGAAAAAGACTCCTAAGTCACGTACCAGTTTAGTTCTCTCTATAGTGACACCGCCTAGATTATATTTGAACACAATAGGTTTTGCATTACGGGAGAAAGATATACATTGACATTTCTTAATATTAACTGTAAGCTTATTGTCGGCGCAATAAGTTAGGAGTTTGTCGAGATCTCTTGCATCAACTGGCAGTCTAAAATATTGCTAATTTTACAGTATTTTTTTTTATCGTCAGCGTACATCAGATACTTTGAATGTTTAAAGCAGTCTCTGTATGACATTCATACAAGTAGGCATTGTAAAGAAGCGGGCCTAAATGGGAGCCCTGAGGGACTCCTGTATAAACAGAAATGAAATTTGACCGATATCCTCCAAGCACGACTGCCTGCGAACGGTTTGCCAAATAAGATTCCACCCATCTTAACAAGTTTCCGTGAATACCTAAGCGGCTAAGCTTCTCCAGCAGGATCACGTGATCCACCCGGTCGAAGGCTTTCTCCATGTCCGTGTAGATCACGTCAACCTGGCCGCCGCCGTCCATGTTGGTCATCACAAAGTTAGTAAAACAAGCCAAGTTGGTAACTGTAGATCTCTTTTTTAAAAAACCATGCTGATTATTGGGCAAGGCCTGAGATATAGTATTGTAAATATAATTATAAACGATAAGTTCAAGCATTTTTGCTAAAGGATTGAGAATAGATATTCCTCTATAGGTCTCGACTTGAGATTTTGAGCCTTTTTTATGAATAGGTATTATGTGTGCCGACTTCCACTTTGTAGGAAAGATGCCTTCATCAAGGCTTTCTAGGCGAGCGCGACATCCTTCTTCGAAATGCCTCTTCTAGACCAATATAAATCTATGTCACACAAGTCTTCCAACAAAGAATATTATTGACGTGCGAAATAAACTATGGGCATAAATAGTGACCTTAAGGTAATATTCAAAGAGTTTAAGTTAAATTGTACTGTCTTCACCAATATTATCGACTTTAACGGAATAAGTGGATGCGTCCGCACGCCACGGACCGACCGAGCGATATGTTTTACATAATAAAATGGTCGTAATTTTATTTTTAGTATTCATTATCGTAAAGCAAGAAAAAATAATTATATAGGTACCAACAAATTCTTTGCCGAATCCCTGTCACTTATTACTTCGGGTTGGCGGCAATCTTACGTCGATGTGTGCGTGTATAGCCCGTGAAGTAGTGTCATAACGTGCAAATTTTGGTATCGGAAGAATTCACTTGGCACAGATGTTATATACATGAAGTTAAGCTAATTTAGCCTGGTAGCCATCCACCCCCCCCCTGGTGGGTAGGTAGGGGGGGCATTCAAAGGTACACGCCGCCGCGCTTTAGTTAAAAAATCATATCAGCTTCTATTTACCTACCACCTCGAGTTTGGTGTCATTTTCTAGTAAATCAGGCATGAGGAATTCATTTTTGAGACATTTAGTATATAGTTTAATAGAAAAAAAGGAACATATTGACGAAAATATCAAAATCGGTTTGTTATTTTTTTATTCAACTGTCAATATTTTTGAAAATCCTGAACTTTGTGCAAATAAAAAAATACTATATTAAAGGATATTTATCTAGCTTTTAAAAAATATATACTTTGATATATGAAGTTATCATAGATGTTTCTGAAAAAAATCGGACATGGTACGCGGCGGTGGCTAGGAACTTTTACAATAGTCTAGTTTCTCATCCTTTTGTTGACATCTTAATTTTGTTTCATATGCAAAATATACAGAATATGTACTTTACTTAGTTATTGACTGTCTCTTATGGTCTGATGATAAAATAATAGTAGGTATTTTTAGGGTTCTGAAGTAAACATAGAACCCTTATAGTTTCGTCATGTCTGTCCGTTTGGCTGTCCGTCCCCCTGTCCAAGGCTTAGTTCAGAGACTATTAATGCTATCAAGTTGTAATTTGGTATAGATATACATATTAATTACGCGGATAGAAATGTAGAATCAATTCATGAAAAAAAAAATTTTTTAGGGCGGCTCCCCTACAGCTAAAGTGGGGATGATTTTTTTTTATCTCGATTATACCATCGTGTGGGGTATCATTTGATAGGTTTTTCAAAAATATTATGAGTGTGTGAACATCATATTTTGATTTAGGGATCCGTATGTGAAATATTTCACTTTAAAGTGCAAAATTTTTGTCAATGTGGTGAAAATGCTATGTGAAAATGCCTTCGCATACCGCTTCACTTCTCGACAATCGAGCAGTGAAGCGGCATGTGGGACTTGGACCCACTAAAAACACCCCGGTGCCTCTACATACCGATACTGAAGAGGTGGGAACGGTGGAGTTACCACCAATCTTCCACACTCTCCAGCCACGGCAGTGACCTTCAAAGGTCACCCTGCATCGAGTATAATTACTCTGCCTGCCTTAAATAATAGCCTCTTAAAAACGCGGACGATGGACCGATTACCAGGTCCATCGCCAGCCATTATCAGGGGGGCATAAGATGGGCATAAGCCCTTCTTCTCCGGCCCGGCCGACAGAGCTTCTTGTTGTCGCTCTGCCTCTTCTTTCTTTGACATTACAGTCTCGCTGAATATCTATGCTTTATTGTAACCTAGGGCGCGATTTTCTTCACGTCATAAAAAGTCCTAGAAAGAATTTTTGCCTCTAGATCCCATGGCAAGGACCCAACAAGAATACAAGCAGCGTCTGCAGAAACTGTGCGATATCCTCGTATTGTACAGATAGCCCTTTGGGGTCTACGCAACAACATTATGCTCTCCTTTTTTAAATCATCTGCGCATACTGGGGCTCCATATAATGCCATCGACCGTACGACACCAGTATAGAGGCGTCGCGTATTGGGTCCTCCGATATTAGGCAGTATCCTGGACGACGCAGATGCCGATTTCAAGAGTTTCTTATTTGAATTTGAGCCATATTCTTGAAATGATCGGAGAACTTCCATTTGGCATCCAAGATTAGGCCGAGGTACTTCATAGTTCCACCAATAGCGATATTGACCCCACCTACCACTATGCTCACATTTTCTGGCGGTGCATGTCTAGGACAATAAAAACATAGGGCTTGGGATGCGGAATGCCACATGACATTTCCCAGCATCGCCATCCGACTTTCCCTGGGTACTCGACGTGCCTCTCTGACAAGTAGGAGTCCACAATGCACAGCACACTCTACATGCACACTCTAGTAAACAGCTCTTAGGAGATGCAGCCGAGAACTGGCTTCCATCGGCGGAACATTCTCTAGCTGTCAGTCTTTTTTAGAGAACAGCGCACTTGCGGATTTGGGATGGGAAACGGAAGTAAATAAATGGAAACCAAAGTGGACTATTGCACCAGTTGCTGCTACCGCTTGTCATGAACAGATTCGGTGGTGCAAGCCACGATGCGGTGTTAGGTGCAGCTGTCAAAATTCAATTAAAATGAACCAAATTATGCCACTGTGATGGAAAATGTCGGTAATATAATAAAATAATTGGTCAAGTCCGTATCGGACCACTATTGCTGAGTTACGAAGGTGCCTGCCTGCCTACCCTGTACAAATGTGGACAAATCAACTCAAATTAACTCCCAGCTTTATTTAACTAATGACTATAATACAATGTATGTATATATACCATACCATCATATTCAATGAAAAATGTTCCTACAAATATTTTTCATACTAAAATCGATTTGTAAGTTTATCGTCTATTACTAGTTAAAGTGTAAAGCCTACATAAAAGTGATAGTTTTCCTTTTAAATTCATTATCTTTACTACGTATCATGACTTTTTCCCGTATCCACCGAAAACTATTTTCCTATTCGAGAGGGGGGATACACTTGACTCTAACAAAATTTTGCACTTTAAAGTCAAATATTTCACAAACGGGTCCCTAAAACAAAATATGATGTTCACACACTCATAATATTTTTGAAAGACCTATCAAATAATATCCCACACGATGGTATAATCGAGATAAAAAAATCGTCCCCACTTTAGCTTTAGGGGAGCCGCCCTAAAAAAATTTTTTTTTCATGATTTGATTCTACATTTCTATCCGCGTAATTAATATGTATAGCTATACCAAATTACAACTTGATAGCATTAATAGTCTCTGAGCTAAGCCTCGGACAGACGGACGGACAGCCAAACGGACAGACATGACGAAACTATAAGGGTTCAATGTTTACTTCGAAACCCTAAAAATACTATTATTTATTCATCAGACCATAAGAGACAGTCAATTACTAAGTAAAGTACATCCTAACTAATATTATAAAAGCGAAAGTGAGTTTGTTTGTTTGTTTGTTTGTTGGTTTGTTTGTTTGTTTGTTTGTTACCTCTTCACGCTTCATGTACTGAACCAATCTTCCTGAAATTTCGCATACACATAGCTGGAAGTACGGAGAAGGACATAGGGTACCTTTCATACCGGGAAAAAGCACTGTTCCCGTGGGAAGGAAATTCACGCGGGCGAAGCCGCGGGCGAAAGCTAGTATTCTGTATATTTTGCATATAAAACCATATTGATATGTCAACAAAAGGATGAGAAACTAGACGATTGGAAAAGTTCCTAGCCACCGCCGCGTACCATGTCCGATTTTTTTCAGAAACATCTGTGATAACTTCATATATCGAAGTATATATTTTTTAAAAGCTAGATAAATATCCTTTAATATAGTATTTTTTTATTTGCACAAAGTTCAGGATTTTCAAAAATATTGACAGTTGAATAAAAAAATAACAAACCGATTTTGATATTTTCGTCAATATTTTCCTTTTTTCTATTAAACTATATACTAAATGTCTCAAAAATGAATTCCTTATGCCTGATTTTCTAGAAAATGACACCAAACTCGAGGTGGTAGGTAAATAGAAGCTGATATGATTTTTTAACTAAAGCGCGGCAGCGTGTACCTTTGAATGCCCCCCCTACCTACCCACCAGGGGGGGGGGGGGTGGATGACTACCGGGCTAAATTAGCTTAACTTCATGTATATAACACCTGTGCCAAGTGAATTCTTCCGATACCAAAATTTGCAGGTTCCATACATTGGATGACACTACTTCCCAGGCTATAACTTGCACACAGCCAGCTGCGGTCTATCAAATACCTAAACTCGGTCCGGCGCGCGGACGTGATACACTTTTAAAATTCTTTAAAGTAACTTACTCGTATCGATGTGTATTAAACCCTATTGAATACACAAATTAATACATCTTCGGAAGCGGATGTCTTTCAGCAAAACAAACAACGAGGAAGAAGTAGACAGGAGAATCAACATCTCTTGGAAAAAAATTTGGGCTCAGAAAGAAATATTGAAAGGTAACTACTATCTAAAGCTGAGGAAAATAATAATGGATACTTGTATTCTACCATGCTTGACATATGGAAGCCAAACTTGGACTTACACCAAAATAATTAAAACTAAATTAGCGCCCTGTCAACGCTCCATGGAAAGAAGCATCTTAAATCTAAAGAGATTACATAAAACCAGAAATGAAGAACTAAGAAGGAGAACTAACATAACTGACGCTCTTCAACATGCTCTGCGTCAAAAATGGAGGTGGGCAGGCCACATTGCAAGGTCAAAAGATAAAAGGTGGACACTGGAGACAACAACATGGGCAGGACCAGAAAGCAAAAGACCGCAAGGAAGACCGACCCAACCACAGAACATATAAAAGAGGTACCCAACGATGGGTCGACGACATCATAAAGATCGCAGGACAGGATGGATTGGCGTCGCCCAGGCCAGAGAAAGATGGAGGGAGATGGAGGAGGACGCTTCCACCCAATAAGGGATCCATAAAAACAAAAATTAAAATTTATACCTTAATATTGTAAAAAAACAAACACTGTAAATGGAAATAAAGAAGCTTATTCAAAATATTTTTATTCATTCATTCATTTAAATTTAAGAACATTGTTCTTGTCGGTGGAGTTTTTTCCGTGTCTCCCTATCCTCAGCCATCGTTTTGACCTCCTTGTACGACACAACTTTTGCCTTTTCAACCGACTTCCCAAAAAAGGAGGAGGTTATATGTTTCGATGTATGTATGTTTTTTTTTTATGTATGTTCGCCGATTTCTCCGCCTACAGTGGACTGATTTCCGAAATTGTTTTTTTATTCGTAATGATATATACCCAAGTTGGTCCCATTTTAACCACGTCAGAATCTGTTCGGTAATTTTAAAGATACCTAACAAAATATAAAAATACCAACATTGCATTATAGAGCAAAAGCCCGCGATAGCATGCCCTTCCTTATTTTATTAAAACTAAAGATTTTCTGTGTATGTTCCAAACATTTAGTGACTGTAAAAGTTGGATCATGATTACTTAGGCAGATTATTTGTAGCAATAACATTTAAAGTGGTAACTCAATTTCCTTAAAGTAAAGATTTTTAAAGATTTTATTCCTAATAATATAAGAAATCACGCCATCCATTATCAGGCAATTGGTGCAGATATAAACCCCTGCTAGACATTGTAACTTTACTAAATTATTTGTTTTATTATAAAAGCTGAATTTGTTATTTATAAAAGCTGAATTTTTGTTTTATTATAAAAGCTGAATTTAATATGTATTACTTTGGAAGGCCCCAAGGGTGCTTTTTATACCTATAAAAATCATCCTTGCTATCCATATTACCTGCATAAGCAACTACGATCCAAACTTCATACCTAGTCGCTAATATTTTTTACTCGTATATACCACGCAGAGAAATATTCAGCATTTTTAAAATAAGGAAGGTTTGGTCGTCGCGTGCTCACGGTCTAATTATGTGCCAAAAATAATAGACAATTTGACATGTTCTGACATTTCAAATCAAACTGACATAAAAAGTTTCGAATTCTTAATTCTTTATTTTCGGCCACCAGTGAAAGAAAAGTTTAAGTTTTTATTAAAGAAAATGAAAAGGTGTAGAAGCACTAAAAATGATAAAATAAAACTTTTTTCCAAAAAAGTGAACCGACTTCCATAATAAAACTTAAAATCATGAAATAACAATAAAGAAAAATGTATTAGCATGCTACCTACTGACTGAGGTGAAGTCGGTGCCAAATTTAATATTAAATAATATAAATTAACATTAGAATCATGTAGGTACATATACAAAATGCCTAGCTAAACAATTACATAGTCCTGCACTTGGCACCGACTTCACCTCATTCAGTAGGTAGCATGCTAATACATTTTTCTTTATTGTTATTTCATGATTTTAAGTTTTATTATGGAAGTCGGTTCACTTTTTTGGAAAAAAGTTTTATCCTTTATTTGGTCTACATAAGCCGATATTAAATTCAAATTTATCAAAATTTAGCGTTCCTGAGAAAAAAAAGTTTGACAGACAGACGGTCAGACGGACAACAAAGTGATCTTATAGGGGTTCCGGTTTTGCCTTTTGAGGTACGGAACCCTGAAAATATGCGAAAAAAATGGTTTTCGGTATTAAATCATCCCAGATCTCTTGTAACAAGTAACGATTTTAACTTTGGCTCGAAAATATTTAGGGTTCTTTTAGTCTTAATTTTAGTAAAACTTTATAACCCTAAAACAAACTCATGCAGTTGAAGCAGCGGGCAACAGCTATAAAATGCAAAAGTTTAAAGTATAAAACGAGTATGGTAATATTTGATTGAGAAAGCCATCGGTCGGTGGTAGGTTAGGTTAGGGTGCGCGGGCGGGCGCGGGTGGCGAGTGGGGGAGGGTAGGGAGGGTAGGGAGGGGAGGGTAACAGGGAAGAGGGTATTGCGTCGGGGTCGGCAGTCTCTCTCCCGCACCCTTTGCGCTACGTTGCCAATAACCCGCTCATAAACGATTCGTGAATATTTCACGATTTTAGCTCTTAAAATTGTGTAAAAGTATTTCGTACCCAGATAGTTTTTTGTGTTCGATGAACTGCAAGTAGTGAGAGGACGACCGCCCGGCGCCCCCGAGCCTCCCCCTCCCCCTCTCCCCGCGCCCCCCTGCCCTGCCGGACTGCAGCATGCATGAAGTTCTCGTTCTTCTTCTCTAAAGGTAACATTCTTACTTACGATCACACTTTGTTTCTTGCGAACTCAATATTCTGAAAATTTTCTGCTCGTGACTCTACCTTCTTTCTTGGTACAAGCGTGGTGCGATCTGTTACGTAAAACAGTTGAAATAGTACATTATGATATGATACAAGTGTGCTAAGTTAGACATTACGCAACAAGGCGATTTGTGCTTGAGTTTGTTAAAGTTGACTGTGTAGTATATGTAGTGACTCTATGGAATGACCAAAGCAACCGTGTAGGTATCATAGTACATGTACTATCTCGATGGTATCATAAGACGTTTTTCAAGAGACTTAAAGTCTATATTTTTGTGAATAATCAAAAAAGTAAAAAAAAATATTGTGCTCACTAAATTGTTTGGCTGTATTCCTATAAATCATTACCATTACTTATTTTAAAACTAAAGACTTTTTTTTCTCTATTTGATTTAATTTTTAGGATTCCGTACAAACAAAACGAACCCTTATAGGATCACTCGTGCGTCTGTTTGTCTATTCTTCAGTCTGCCACAGCCAATTTGCTCCAAATCTACTGGACCAAATTAGGTGAAATTTGGTAAGATAGTGTAATCCTGGTACACCCTCATATTACAAATTATCTTTTTAAAATCAATCATTTTACAAACAACGTTTGTAAAACTATACATTTGAAAAACATCTGCTTTGAAAAACTTCTCATTTAAAAAAATGATCGTTTTAAAAACAAATTACTAGACAAATATTGGTTTTACAAATTATCATTTTACAAAACTAAAAGATATGAAGTTTTAAGTACAAAAAGGTTTGTCTCCAAGCGATCTGAGCATGTAAGTTATTCACATGATGAATTAATGATAGTAGGTTAGGTTGCGAGGAGCAAAGCGACGATACGTACGGTAGGTAAGTAGAAAGTTAGTGTAGGAACTCCTTGGTGCTAGTCTTGCCGCGTAGAGATGTTTGGTTTTAGAAATCAATGTGAGAACATATATTACTAGTGGTTCTGTGAGAACAGTACACCTCGCGAGCCCTACCACGAAATAACCGATATTTTACCGTGTCCCTGGCTTAGAAGAGTTTTGAAACCAACCTACCAATACTGGAAAGAAAGTAAAAAGTATCATATTTTACCCATAAGCCCAAACATGGTCTTGTGGTTGGTCATTACCACAAAAAAATTGACTAAAACCTGCCTTTTTTGCCCCGAAATAATATAAATAATAATAAATTTATACGGACAAATTATACAGATTAAGTTAGCCCCAACGTAAGACAAGACAAGACTTTACGGGATGCTAATTTAACAATACTATATTCTATAATAAATATATATATATATATATATCCAAAATCCACGTCAATCTGAAAATTACTTGTAGTCATATTATAATTACTTGTAGATTACAGTTCATAAATTGCAGCTCGATCCCTAGCTAGACACTTTTCAATTTATTCCTGTACAAGTACTGTTAGACCTTGCTTTTTGCCAAGTTTCATAATTTTAGGTCAACGGGAAGCACCCCATAGGTTTTGATTCCTGTCTGAAATTGCAAAATATGAGGCACTTCGCAAAATTATACGTTATATTAACGCGATCAGGAGATTAATTCTCATGTATAATTTTGATTATTTTACAGCTGAAAGAGACAGTAGATCTGAGTATTTGGTATGAATTTCAACTAAGCGATCCTAAGAAAAAGAATATTTAACAGACAGACGGATATCAGAGTGATCTTATAAGGGTTCCGTTTTTACCTTTCAACGTACGGAACTGTAATAAAATAAATTTTATTTGATGACAGTTAGTTATCCCTCGGTTTCTTCTTAGGACATACTTTTTGTTATTTAAATTATATTTTTTGTTGTATTTTATCTATACATATAATAAAACAGTAAAAATATTTTGTCTGTACATTTAGTATTTTTGAGTAAAATGGATAGGACACTTAAAAAGATCAATAGAAAGTAAAAAAATTTTTTTGGAATTTCTTGTCTGTCTGTCTGTCCGTCTGTCTGTCTGTCTGTCTGTATGTATGTACGCGTTTCACGCAAAAACTACTGGACGGATTTGAATGAAACTTTTTTTGTTGTGTAGCTATTAAGCCTGAGCAACATATAGGCTATAATTGATTTTGAAAACTGGAACACCTGATGAAGAACCATAACAGAACAGCTAAACTATAAGAAATATGGAAATGGTGCCTTAACAAAAGTCGTTCAACCTGATGAGCATTTTCTACTGGCGTATAAAAATTGAAGATCTGGAACATCTGATGAAGAACTGCAAGAGACCAGCTACACTGTAAAATATATGGAAATGGCGCCTTAGTAAAAGTCGTTCAACCTAATGAGCATTTTCTGCTGACGTATAAAAATTGAAGATCTGGAACATCTGATGAAAAGCTCCAAGAGACCAGCTACACTATAACATATATGGAAATGGCGCCTTAGCAAAAATCGTTCAACCTGATGAGCATTTTCTGTAGACTTATTAAAATCGAAAATCCGAAACAGTTTGGAACACAAAAAGATTTTTCATCTAAGCGAAACTCACGCGGGTGAAGCCGCGGGCGACAGCTAGTTTAATCTATAGTATAAGTAATTGTAATTGTTTATTTTTATTATAGCACTATAATATTAGGTTAGCAATAACAGCCTAAAACAAAGGATCATTCAGATCCTAGCTTAGGCATAATCTATGTTAGTCTTTTACCTATGAGTCAGTTAAGTTTCTTTAAGCTGCGCCTAGCTAACTGACCTAGTGGTGGCTTCAATCAAAGTATCCGCTAATCTTCACATCTAATGTGACATTCGCCATCCTCTCATCCCTTTCTCTTTCCCCCAGATGAGCAAGTGTCTCTCTTCCTGTTCACCAGCCTTCTCTTGTCGACGCTAGTTTAAAGGTTCGTATATAAAAGTACTATAAATTCAAAGAGCAATAGTATAAAAGTCAAAGTAGGTACTTAATTACTTTAATCTTAAAAACATTTTACAACAAGTAAACCTAATTACTTAATGTTGCTCCCACTCCCTGGAATATTTTCCTTTACTGTAACTTTTTCAGATTCAGATCAAAATCAAAAATACTTTTTTGAAAATTGGCCACATTTTCACATTAAAAACTTATTACAGAATTTTATTATAAATATCAAATATACAAACTACTAGAATATCGGAACGACCAATGATGAGAAAAAACGCCGAAAGCCGAATATTATGCGATTACGTTGCTCAGTTCCAACATCCCTCGGCAACTTCACTCACTACGTTGTCGCATGTACAGTTTGCAGAAAAAATTGTGTCACATACAATATTATTTGTTTTTTATTTTATCTTTAACAAGAGAAAAAAAGTTAAATTCCTCAACTTACCGCTCTGGAGCGATGGTTAGTTTCAATATGTTAACATGACAAGTTATTTAGTAAATCCACACTATAATGTATTATTTAATTAATGTATGATTTAGTAAAATTCTGAAAAGACTCCTTTCATTTTGAAATTTTATTATTAATTATTAATTTTTTTTTCGAAATATTTTTTACTCACCGTACAAAAATATATTAACATAATGAAGTTAGTTACGAATGTCAAAATTGGCAAAATGACATTTGATCAGGGATCTTAGCAAAGTACTCGCATAGTAGGCTACTATGTCGCATTCGTCATATAATATGCCACTAAAAACATAAAAGCCGTATTTTTGATATCACTGATATATGTGCTAGTAATATGAAAACCGATTCTTAACCGAATCGTTAAAAAAAATGCATAATCAATTTGCGCGAGTACAAATGTCATTTGCCTTGTGGGCATCGAGATATTATGTACTTGTGGGCTTTAAAATTGATTTGCGTTTTAATTCTAAGGGCCCATAATTAATGTTTATATTTTTACTTTTCTTGTATCACAGTTCACACTAATATTATAAAGAGAAAGTGTTTGTAAGTTTATTTGTCACTACAATTACCTGCTGGTAATATTTTATAGATATAAAATAATATAATATTCGGAACTAATGAACCAATTTTAAAAATTCTTTCACCAATATTGTGAAGGGGATTTCAGGGTGGACATAGGCTCTATATTATCCCAGATAACCCTGAAACTATTTATCGTCACAGATATTAAAAATATTTCAGAATGTTAGTACACAAGGCTTATGATTCCCGGGAAAAATAATGAAAAAATTGAAAACTATCTGGGAAAGCCGGAAAATGGGTGGTGTTATAACACCAGGTAGGATGATGCACTACTGTAATTAGTACTAAACTAAGGGTGAGGTCAAGAAATAAAACAAAATAAAAAATAATACAATGAAATGTTTTTATTTATTCTGATTATATAAACACAAACTGGAGTAGGATACGCCATAAAACACATTTTTGGATTTAAATAAACGACACACTTGATACATACATATGATTTTTTTTTTTTACGAAATTTGTCCCTTGTATTTAGCGATGTGGTCCAATCTGTTAAAACGGGAAGTTTCCCTATGACTAGTCGGAGTAGGGCAATGTCCACGCTTATATTTACTTGTATATTAATTCTAATAAACCTCTGGCACTAATTTCTGCGAAAGGTAAGGAACTAATATAGACAGAACGGGGGAGAATATGACCATTCTCCCCCGTTCTGTCTATATAGTTGCCAAATTAGTATGACAAATTAGTGAAAAGTATCACTTTTTCGAATAGAGGTTCGGTAAAGACCTATATTTTGGTCTGATCTGATCTGATCCACTCCCCCCACATAATGCTCCATAATAATTCATTGGCGATTGTAAATATTTAGAGACTTGACCATTTCGCCACTGATATTCTTTTGGATTATCCCGATTGCGCCATGTATGTATATTTTTTATTTTTGACACAGTTGTAGACGCACTAGATGTGCCTAGTACGTCTACAACTGTGTACATACTAGGCACATATGTAGACGTACTAGCGATAGGAGAATCATTGATGTTGGTTTCATTTCTGACCATACATAATTCTTTTAGGTAAATGAGATCCCACCAAAAACATTCTGTAAAAAACTAGCCAAGTCTCGATGGAGCTGTTTGTTTATCTCTAAAAAGTAATGAAATCTAGACAAAGTCGTTCCAAGTCTAAGGTTCCTTACTGCGATTTCTTTAATATTATATTTAATGTTGTGTGACTTGGCCGTTGAAGGGTACACAAGGGTAAAAAACCAGGGTCTCCATAACACCATTGCACTAATCTGTCGCCAGAACCGCTACCCATTGACGATGGAAAATTGCCACTTGGAAAACGTTGATTTAATAACCAGTCAATTGTAGGCTTGATAAAGCCACTAATGTATAAAGAATGTTCAACGGCCAAGTCACACAACATTAAATATAATAATAAAGAAATCGCAGTAAGGAACCTTAGACTTGGAACGACTTTGTCTAGATTTCATTACTTTTTAGAGATAAACAAACAGCTCCATCGAGACTTGGCTAGTTTTTTACAGAATGTTTTTGGTGGGATTTCACTTCTTTTTGTAAAAACGTGGACATATTGATTTATTTTATTAAATTTTCTTATTTGACACAGTTTTTTTCTTTTAGGAGTAGTTTTATTATTATTACAAATCTTTCTTTTCTTTTTTTCCGGTTCCGATTCTTGTACAGTAAGCAACAGTTTTTCGTATTGCCCATTCGCGTTCATTATTTAATCTTTTAGACTTAAGTCTTTTAGTTTAATTTCTGTAAGATCGGCGCGGTATTTACGCCTAAGCCGCAGCCTTATTAGCTATCTTGCAAAAGCAAAGCGATAGCCATAATTGCGCAAAATTTGCTTTTTTTTCGCAAATTCGTATTACGTACAGCGAAATCCAAACCATAGCAGAGCGATGGCAAAGCCAAAGATAGTGCTGCCTCTGCCGAACAATCGAAGAACTATTTTGTGCATTCAATCGATTCAATCTCTTTGGCCCGAGTGAAGTTTTGCTATTATCTATGGCTTTTGACAGCGTTGCGATAACAATCAGCCAGCAATTTGAACTGTCAAATTGCGATTACAAGAAAGTAATATTTTTTCTTCATCGCCTCTGATCGCTGCTTATTTTAAAGTGTATTGTCAGGGCTCGTGCGGTATTATTTATTATTAGAAGCATTTATTGATGAGCAGAGAAGAGATGTACGAGTAAAAACACATCACAACACAACACAATTAAAGCGTACCTAGGCTTCGAAATCAAGCCAACGTCTTGCAGCTTTTAGACTCAGAAAGAAAGAAGAAGAACAAAAGATCGTTTGGAAAATAAGGTAAGTAAAGTTATTTCCTAAGTAGGAACTAAAAACCTACATGGTTTTTATCAAAGATCTTTGGTTGCAAACATGTTATAAAACATTTGTCACGTCTTTAATTACGATGATATATTTTCAGGTCCTCACAGCATTGCCCTTTTTTTGCCATGGTTTTGTATCAGAAGTCTGTGGAAATGAGCTACTTGCACGAAAGGAGCCAGCTTAGTGTCTACTGCAGTGAGAGAAGTCACAAGGACTTTAAACCATCATAGAATACTAAGTATATTCGTTTTCCTCAAACACTACAAGAAAGGCAGTTCATTATGAATGGGTGAGAATATAAATATACTTATTATGATTGGTCAATAGTTTGTTGTTACTACAGTAGTTACTGTTTGAGTTAGTGTACTCAAAACTCTATACGGGTCGAGACCCGTCCATTTTACCTAGTTCCCCGAGGGGAACTAGGTAAAATGGTCCCAGTATGACAGGACTGATCATCCGTCTGGCGCTTGTGCTGGCATCCCCAAAAAGTAAATAATAATGTAAATACTGAAGTTATGGGGTGTTGCAGTATAGAAGTTACTGTTTGATTAGTATTTGGGTCCATTTCCCCCGAACGGCCACATCTCTTGAATTATTTTGGTCTAATACAATTTTGAAATGATCAAGAAAATAAACTATTCAAGAGAAATTCCTCAATACAATATTGAATTTGAATTGTGTATATTTTATATCAAAATTACTGTTTGTAGAAATACAACAAGATGTTTGAAATAAGCAAAATCAAATCCACTAATCTCTACAGGATGCCGGCTCTACAAACAGGGGTGAACAAGAGGTGTTAGCCAGTGGCCGACAGCAAAGAAATTGCATTGTGCGGAGGTTGTGATCTACGGGGTTAAATTAATATTACTTTTCAAATATAGTTGTACTTATGTAGATAGAATTCAGTAACCTATTTGTTATTTAAAAATATCTTTTATTCATTATAGGTATCTATTTGTTATGTTAAAATTTGAGGTTATTATGGTCAATATTTGAGATTGGCTTCTATTATAGTAGCCAAAACCATTTTTATAATTTTTGTCTAACCTATCGGGCTGTATGTTTATAAACACATGACACAAAAACTACTGGACCAAATTTGATACGGTTTTCACTGTTGTATTGATAATAATAATATTTGGTAGTGTATTGATAAGAAGTGTATTTATTTGTATAAAATGTAAGAAATAAAGAAATGTATGTAGTCAGTTGAATATTTTTTATTCAAATAGATAACATAAATGTATTTACAATTGTTATTTCTTTTCTTACAACTTAAAGACTGTACTAAGAGTTGGCCAGATACTTAGTACTTGCTATAGGTACTTATTGTACTTATTTATTAGTTTATTTCAAATAACAGAGATCCATAGTTGTGTTAGTAACAATTATTCTATGTTAGTACAATAGTTAGGTACTTATTTTTAATAAATTTATACAATTTATATCATAGAAATAAAATTTAGAATAATGACTAGTACCTTATAGGTATAGTACCTTAAAAATAAACTATACATTAAAAAGGTTGATTGTTTGAATTTGAACAAAACGACAAATATACGGACTCTATGTGCACACTAAGGCTAGAAGGCCTATCTCACTTCTGAGCCATGTCTACAAACTGTTTTCGAGAGTCATTACGAATCGTCTCGCTCGCAGGTTCGACGACTTCCAGCCTCCCGAACAAGCCGGTTTCCGAAAAGGCTTTAGTACCGTAGACCACTTACATACGCTGCGGCAGATTATACAGAAGACTGAGGAGTATAATCAGCCCTTATGCTTGGCGTTTGTGGACTACGAGAAAGCCTTCGATTCGATCGAGACCTGGGCTGTGCTACAGTCTCTCCAACGGTGCCAAATTGACTATCGATATATCGAAGCGCTGAAGTGTCTGTACGAAAACGCCACCATGTCGGTCCGTCTCCAGGATCAAGGCTCGAAACCTATCCAGTTGAAGCGAGGGGTGAGACAGGGAGACGTTATATCTCCGAAACTGTTCACCGCCGCCCTGGAAGATGTCTTCAAGCTTCTGGACTGGAGCGGACTCGGTATCAATATCAACGGCGAGTACCTCACTCACCTTCGATTCGCTGACGATATCGTAGTCATGGCTGAGACCTTGGAAGACCTAGGCACAATGCTCGATGGCCTCTGTAGAGCCTCTCAACAAGTGGGTCTAAAAATGAACATGGATAAGACGAAAATCATGTCTAATATCCGTGTCGCACCCACTCCTCTAAAGGTTGGAGACTCTACACTCGAAGTTGTTGACAATTACGTATACCTGGGACAAACAGTTCAGTTAGGTAAGTCCAACTTCGAGAAAGAGGTCAACCGTCGAATCCAACTCGGCTGGGCAGCGTTCGGGAAGCTTCGCGATATCTTCTCGTCCAAAATACCGCAGTGTCTCAAGACTAAGGTCTTTGACCAGTGTGTGTTGCCAGTAATGACATACGGAATAGAGACGTGGTCGCTTACTATGGGCCTCATAAGAAGGCTCAAGGTCACCCAAAGGGCGATGGAGCGCGCTATGCTCGGAGTTTCCCTGCGTGATCGAATCAGAAATGAGGAGATCCGTAGGAGAACTAAAGTAACCGATATAGCCCGCAGAATCGCCAAACTTAAGTGGCAGTGGGCGGGGCACATAGCTCGCAGAACAGATAGCCGTTGGGGCAGAAAAGTTCTCGAGTGGCGACCACGAACCGGAAAACGTAGTGTTGGCAGGCCTCCCACTCGGTGGACCGACGACCTGGTGAAGGTCGCGGGTTGCGCATGGATGCGGGCAGCGCAGGACCGGTCGTTGTGGAAATCCTTGGGGGAGGCCTTTGTCCAGCAGTGGACGTCTTTCGGCTGAGAGAAGATGTGCACACTATCACCATAACACAGCCTGTTTCCCAATAATAGCCAAGACTTTCTTGTCAACCTCGGACAGATCATCTTGGCTACTAGCATCACCACCTGTACCCAGATCATCCTGCCTCCGTTTAGCCAGCTCGGTCTTGCTTTTGTGTTTCAAGTCAGCCCAGTACTATAACAATAAAAAGTTATATGAAGAAAGAAAGACAAAAATGCACATAAAGTGATTTGTACAAACCTAAGCAGCAAAATATTAATTGGTATTCTATACTTCTTTACTTATTCTACCTACTTACCTTTTTCCATCGTTCTCCAGATTTAGTTGATCCAGAGCCATAGGAATTGAGCTTATTAGCAAGGTCACTCCACTGTTTATCTACTGCTTCTTTAGACCTTGCTCCAAGCCCCACTCCTTTTGCAATTGAAGGATGTTCCGCAAGGAAATCCAACAACTCCTCCAGTTGCTCGTTTGATACTCTGTTTGCCATTTCCTAAAACACCGAATAGGTATTTATATTACAAACTAAACTTTGCTGCACAAACATTACACACATTATTTTAAATCACAGCATCACTGTGCCTACTTACTTTGTGAGAGCTGCTGATCCAATGGAGTCATTTTTCACGAATACAAACAAAATCATAACAACGTGACCACTTGTAACACAAGAATGCACCATACTAACAAATTTACCACTTGAAATAGGCGCCAAGCTATTTTTTCTGATAAGTTTTTTCATATTCGTATTGAAAACACTTGCAAACGTGAAATTCCGCGAAACATCTGTTTGAAATTGACATTCATTCCTATAAATTAGTTCCTCCTGATTGCTACTCAATTGCTTTTGTCGCTAGTGTCTATGCTAAAACTAGCGAAAAGTGCATTTAAAGCCACCAGCGAGCGAGTAGCCAGCGATCACATACGTAATACGATTTTTTTTGGCGATAAGCAATCGATCGCGCGGTCACTGCGCGATCACTGCGCGATTTTCGCTGATTGCTAAAAGATAGCTAATAAGGCTGCCGGTTGTATTCAGTGATCGCTGAAGCTTGAGCTTTTATACTCTTGAAGTCCATTTATGAGATGAACCATACCATACCCATGAAGATTGGTTACTAGAATTTTAGACCATAGAGCTAGCAAAAAAATGTTTTATTGATTTTTTTCCTATGTCTATGTTCTAGAAATTTATTTCACAGAATATTGCATGGAAGTATTACTTCCATGGAATATTGTAAATAATAACTGAAAATTAGCTCGATTCCAAGGAAAAAATAAGAACTTCATCGAAGTTTTATTTTAAATTGTTTTATAATACAGCCAGTGTTCTAAAAACCAGAGACCAAATAAATTTAAAAAAAATGGTGATGGTCTGTCATTCTTGGCCTATCACGAGCAGGGTTTCCAACTTGTGGCTTACCCCAAACAAAAGTAAATAATAATATTTCGTTTGTTAATTTGATATGTAGGGATTTTTTTATTTGACACTTGATCAGTGTTATCAAATTGAGGGTTTTAGCCCTAAATTAAGGGTCAAAATATACTTGATGAGTATTTTTTATTCATTCCTCAGCACTTTGACAATTTAAATGTAACAATATCATTTAAACCACCATAATCATTACCAATTTTCGACATAATTGGGGCCTCATGCAAGTTGATAACCTTATTTTCGTCATCAAGCATTAGGAGGCATAATATTTTCAATTTTTCATACTGAACTTAGGGTAATTTTTGAAGAAGCGGGCAACTCTTAAAAGCAAAATGAAAACAGACAACAACGAAAAATTTGTCTTTTAAGTACAATCGAAATACAACTTGGTACAATATCCCGATGAATATGTACGTTTATAACGTATTATAGAGGTAACGCGTATGGCAAATACTTGGCATTATAACGTATTATAGAAGTAACGCGTATGGCAAATACTTGGCATTTTCTGACCAGAGATCATCTCCAAGCGTGAGCTCTGGGAAATGTGCAACGCTATAGATCGGCCACACGCTTCGAAGAGACCCATATACTAGGCAAGCTCTCGAGTGGATACCACAGGACAAGAGAAAAGTTGGTCGACCCAAGCAAACCTGGCGGCGGCGGCGTACCGTTGCAGCGGAAAGGCAGTCGTTCTCTCCTGGTCGGAAGCAAAGTGCATTGCCCAGGACAGAATCCGATGGAGAAGCACTAAAACTAATACTTAGATGAAGAAGCACTAAAAATAAAAATTATTATGGTAGTAATAAAACTAATAAAAATGTAATTACTCTTTTATTATGATTAAGCAGAAAAGGAGACATTAGCTTAAAAGTGGGACGCTATAGGCTAGATTAAATAAGAAGATGTGTCCCTCTACGCTGGACTTTTGCAATGACAGTCGATTTTTTTATGTAGCAATAGAAGGGGCCGTTGCCATAGAGATATGGTAATCTCTAATACAGCTGAGACCAGCTGAGGGTTCTTCATGAGATACTTCAGACCTTCGATTTTTGACATCAAATGAAGCGGCCCACCAAGTTGAATATTTTTTGTAAAGGCGGTATGTCTATCTCTAATACATAGTTTGGTTGGGCTCTTGTATTTTCTAATCAGGGTCACCAGGTACTCCAGATCTTCGATTATCCTAGTTTTTATAGTTTTTCCTTTATGTGGCCATTAAAACCTAACTCTGTACCAAATTTCAGCTCTCTGAGTTTATGGGAAGTACTAGTTCTATTTTGATGATCATGAGTGAGTGAGTGAGTGTCGAAAATGCGAAACTTTGCTTTCGCTTAACTTCGGAACTAAAAGACCTACAGACTTGAAATTTAGGATTTTAAGTATGTGATTATAGCTTACTAGATGACGAAAATTTCTTCGTTCTGGTCTTATCCAGAGGTTCTCAAATAGGGGCCTGAAAATGCGGCGAAATGGTTCCAGTAAAGGATGGTACGGCAGTGTTTGCTTCGCGCTCGACTTGGCGGGGGCACTGCCGTGCCCCCTGATAGTGGCATATTATCTTCGTCATCCGAGGAAGACTTGCTATGAACAATCTCAGCTTCAGCTCTTAATTGTGAACCTAAAAAAGAACGGATAGACTATTTAGTTTTATTCAATAATTAGTAAGTTGCAAGCTAATAATCAAAATACATTGTTACCTGGAAGATTGTGCAAATTCACGATGTTTTCATCACCTAAATAATCATCAGTTATTTTTGCATTTGCATTGTCCGGGTGTAAAATAAAAATAACACTAGGCAAAATTATATCATCCTCAGCATAGTCTAATTTTTCTATTATTTCGTTGAGTTTTAACACTCTTCTTGGTCTTATCCTAAAAGTTCATACAAAAATGTATTAGACATTGATATTACTACCAGGTGTTATAACACCTCCGATATTTAAACTGAAAAAAACAAGTATAATATGACATTATTATGATCAATTTATTTATAACATATTTGCTCGTAAAGTGTCACTTATTTCACCAATTTCAATATTGTATTGTATCTCATTACGCACTTGTGCGTTATTGTAAACTAAAACGCACGCTCCGTCTAAAAACGAAAGATACCTACTTTTTTAAATCTTAGTAAAGAGTTTTTATGTTAGAAAAGTGGTCAATATTTTATGAGTAAAATTAACTTTAGGAGATAAAATAAATAAAAATTTAATTCTTTAAATTTATTTTGACAATAAATTACAACCATTTATCTGTAACAAAACACAAAAGTATTAATTTACTTTATTAGTACTACTTGCTAGTTTTTGTGCATTTGCCTTAAAAAAAGCGGCTATGCGCGCGCATTTCTAATTTGTGAATAAGTAAAATAATACCGCGCGCTTTTTCTTTGGTATTGTCATTTTCCGAGTTTTATTTAAATATTTCCTCGCAAATATGTTATAAAACGTCGTATGACATACGTGCGCTTTGAAAATTACAGCCTCTGCCTTTCTTGTAGCCCTCGCCTACGGCTCGGGCTAGCAATATCGCCTCGGCTGTAATTTTCAACTTACCGCACTTATATCACAATGTACTATTATGTTCAGGTAAATAATAGTCATATTATCAATAATCTATGCTTTATAGATAGAAAAAATACAAACATATATTATAAATTGCTTACCTTTTACCAGACATGATTGTTTGAAATATCTCTGCTGCTATAATATACTATATTTACTTAAAACCAACTGTTTTTAATAATTAACTTTGCACACAATTCAACTTTGATAAGTACTAAATGAGATAACCGAAAAAGTAACGTACAAGTGTCACTTCTTATAATTTTAATTTGAGGGTACATATAAATAAATTTGAGCGGTGTTATAACACCTAGTCGGGTTAAGTGTTTTGTTCCGTAAAACAAAAAGGATTTTACATAGTAAACGAATTTGCAAAGTAATTGAAAAAACAGTCGAACTCAAGTTTTTCTTTTGAACGCTGCTTTAACGGTAGTTAAGAGGTACATTAATGTTTTCTCCTGAAAAGTTGTAGAGCTTACAAAATAGTTTAAAATCTCTACAAAAAAGTCTGCAGATTTCTAAAGACTTTTGTTGTTTGCCGATCACATTAACCATATAACAATAAACTAATTAATCAAATATATGTAGTAGTTTCTGGTTCAAAAATAAGACAATAATTTCTCTAAAAAATACCTACTCTTTAGGTTTTACTAGGTAAAGCTTTGCCAAAGAGTTCAGATGTAGTATAATATCGTTTGTTAATAAATATGTAGATACATATCTCAAACAAAAAAACTCAGCATAGAAGTCTAATGAGCATAAAATGAGTTACTCTTGTGTACCTACTCTGCTTATTGTCTGTACCTGTACCTGTACAGTAACTAGTGTTTACAAGGCGTGGTGTGCACACAAGTTGTGTGTATCTGTCACCATCGATCTCCGAGACTGTCGGCTGACGCAGGAGCGCGCTCGGGTTGCAGCCTTCACCTGACACATACAAACACACGTCGAACCAGTACACAGATGAACGATCTACTTTTATGGCACGCTCAAAATATCAGAATTTTCCATATCAGTCAGTAGTACCAAGTTCGCCCTATAAATTTTCTTGGGTACTTCATTAATTCCTCCTGTTTCTGTTATCTAGAGGCATTGCATTATTTAATAATAGATTACGTAACATTCGAAGTCACAAAAAAACACAAAATATGCTTGCTATGAGATTTTTGATTTTCTTATTGAATCCACAACCTCCGAGAAACAAATCTTTAGCCAATCATCTAAACTACTGGATCTCGGGGCGACTTGATTCGACGATGGATTGCCTATATTTGCAAACATTATGAACCTCCATTGGAAATACATTGATTCATTCTGACAGGTATTCCAAGAACGCGTCAACTGCAATCAATTTACAAGGGCATATTCGCAACGGCGAGCGTCGTCGTTTATTGGTAATTAAGGCAAATGTGGAGTAAATAGTGTGTCGAGTCCCGGTCCAGAGTCCGGCGCCCGCGCCGCCCCGTGTGGGCGCCGCGCGGGCAGCGAGTGGCGCGCGCGGCCACACTGGAGCCGCGCGCGCCGCCCGCTGCACGTCTCCGACAACTACCTACCTCGAAACACAACAGTATGTAAACAATTTTTCTATTTTCGTTCATGTTGAGAGTTGTGCCAAAAGTACGTCGTCTGAGTTGTCGCGGCATTGTGAAATTACGGAAACGAGTGCGTTTTGTAGGAGCTTTTATTTTTGATTTAATCAATCTATACTTACCTATTTTTTGGAAATTAAAACATCAAAAAAGTGAAAAAAATTGTTATTTGTAAATTGAAATAATACGTCGGTATACTCTATTGCGTCGGTAGCAAAACTAAAACACAAAACATTTCTCAATCAATACCAAAATTCTTGTGTTGACTGTATCTGTGTTAGTTTTATAAATAGCTAATAAATATTAAATTATCAGTTTTTACAAACGTATAAGTATAAAATAAATATAGTTCAGATAATTAGTTCCGCAAGGTTTTAAGAAGCAAAATGATTTGAATAAAAATAATCGGTATGTATTAAATATTTCATTCACTTAAATTCAATAAGTAACCAATTCTTTATTTATTTGTTACTTACTGATTGCACCCCGGGATTGCAATCCCGCGGAAATTTTGGGATAAGTACTCTCTGTAAGTATTATTGGGTACACCAATTCAATTTGACCATTGCAAATGATATTGACATAATTCGTTTCCAAAAAATATATTACGTACTTAACTAGCTTTTACTCTCGGCGTAAATTCAGTTTTTCATCCATTATTTCCAAAATTCCTGTATTAGTGCACCCTCACGCTAAAGACCCTCTACATATAAAGTTTCTACGTTCAGCGGTGTCGTCCCTGCGCTGGTGTTCCAATCAGCGCCTGTCAGTCAGTCAGTCAGCGTCATATTATCAATATAGAAGAATAACTTAATCAACTAATGAATCCTTTGCTCTTCCCTTTGGAAGCCACAAGCCCATGTTTGATTCTAACCTAGTGCTATATATAAACTCTCAATCGTCGTGTACAATATAAAACCTCCTACCTAGTTGAGTGGAGGCAGCCGGTATGTGGGGAGGGAGGGGTCTTGCGACGGGTCACATCCTGATCATCGCGGCGCGGCGCGCGGCGGTACGCGCAACACCGCGTACCAACAACAATACTTACAGAACATCGACGCCTCGGAATAATAGCTCATGTTCGTTCAATAATAATAAGTAGATTGTTTGCCTAGGGCGCAAACCACTGTTTTAAGGCGATAGAGTGTAAGTTGGTTGAACCCCGGCCTCGCTCCACTCAGCAGGAAAATCACTCTCACCTTAAAAATAATAAGAGCAACGTAACGACAACATATCTTTCAACGCTTATTTCTCCAAAATTTCAAAAATACAAACGTATCAATCGTTAGCAACGTCTCTCGTTTGTCTTCTTTCTCTCACCATCGAAGTTCTTATTTTTTCTATGCCTTATATAATCGGATAATATATTCCTACATATATTTTACTAGCTGTTTCCCGCGGCTTCGCCCGCGTGGGAAATCTTTTTGTGTTCCAAACTGTTTCAGATATTTCGGATCTTCGATTTTTATACGTCTACAAAAATCAAGTTTTGCTAAGGCGCCATTTCGATATATGTTATAGTGTAGCTGGTCTCTTGGAGCTTTTCATCAGATGTTCCAGATCTTCAATTTTTATACGTCAGCAGAAAATGCTCATCACATTGAACGGCTTTTACTAAGGTGCCATTTCCATATACGTTATATTGTAGCTGGTCTCTTGCAGTTCTTCATCAGGTGTTCCAGATCTTAAATTTTTATACGTCAGCAGAAAATGCTCATCAGGTTGAACGACTTTTCTTAAGGAACCATTTCCATATTTCTTATAGTTTAACTGTTCTGTTCTGGTTCTTCATCAGGTGTTCCAGTTTTCAAAATCAATTATAGCTTAAATGTTGCCTAGGCTTAATAGGTATACAACAAAAAAGTTTCATTGAAATCGGTTCAGTACTTTCGGAGATTAGCGTGATCATACATACAGACATACAAAAAATTCAAAAAAAAATTATATGCTTTCGTTTGTTCTTTTTAAATGTCCTTCTATCCATTTCAGTCAAAAAAAAAGTTGGTAAAATGACTGGCGACCATGCTTTCACAAAAATATTAAGTGAGCTGCTCCGCAACCGGCGCTTTCAGGTCCATCTTCTTTCAGATAAGAGTCGCTGGGCCTTCCGCAGGGCAGTGATCTCGCGCCACTACTATTTAATATTTACACGAATGACCAGCCTTCTCCACCAGACACAACCAGGTTCCTGTACGCCGACGATCTGGCTCTAACTTCCCAAGCTCGGTCTTTTGAAGAGGTTGAAAGGAATCTCACGGGGGCACTCAATGTATTGAGTTCCTATTATGAGGAGAATTCCTTGAAACCGAACCCTTCAAAGACGCAATCTTGCGCATTCCATCTGCGTAATCGAGAGGCCCGAAGGCCCCTTTCTGTCCAATGGCAAAACACCCAAATCGCTCACTGCTCCACTACTAGGTACCTTGGTATCACTTTGGACCGATCTCTGTCTTTTAAGCAGCACTGCCTTAACACCAAACAGAAAGTGGGTACCCGAAACAATCTACTACGCCGATTAACGTCCACCAATGGGGGAGCCTCACCACGGGTTCTACGTACGACTACATTGGCTCTTTGTTTTACGGCAGGCGAATATGCTAGCCCAGTCTGGAGCCGATCAGCACACACTCAGCAGGTGGATACAGCTCTAAACGACACATGCCGGATTATTACAGGCTGTATCAAACCAACCCCTGTGGAAAAGCTGTATCCGTTAGCTGGTATTGCGCCTCCGGATGTCCGTAGGGATGTGGCTGCCTCCATTGAAATGGTCAAAAGGGTAACTGACACTCGACACCCACTTCACGACCATGTGCCGGTTACCCAGAGATTGAAGAGCCGCCACAGCTTTATTAAGGAGGCGCTGCCTCTGATTGGTGAAACCTCGCAGTCTCGGATTGACTTGTGGTGGAAGAGATATCCCGCAGCGTCACCCAACCCGCTATCAGAGCACCTCCCCCCTGGATCTAGTCTACCTTGGCCGACATGGAAGTCTATAAACAGACTCCGGACACAAGTCGGCCGAAGCAAAGAAAATATGTCCAGATGGGGATATAGCTCGGAAACAGCCTGTTTGTGTGGTGCCTCCCCCCAAACTATGGCACATTTATTGTCTTGCCCAGCGTGCCCTACTACCTGTACGCTTAAAGACCTATATGACGCAACAGATAATGCTGTATCTGTGGCGTCATATTGGTCATCACAAATTTGACCCGCCGAGTCGACACGCTAAGAAGCAGTCAAAAAAACTAAATACAGACAAAATATTTTTAATCTCTTATTATATGTATAGATTATTAAATAATGGGTCTTTTCTCCGCTACCGATGGATTCCCCTTTTTATATTTGAAAATGAAATAAGAAGATATACAAAATAAATAAGCGAATGTATAACCTCGTGAAGGCCGAGAAAAAAAAAAACTATAGAAGTTCTTGGACTTGGCCCACGAGGTTACCGTCATGACGATTTATTGTTCCGATAGTCGTTAGTGTGATCAGACTTATTGCGGAGAGTCCCGATCGTCATCTAGAGAGACTCGTGCTTGTATCAAGAGTCAGATTCAGAAGGCGGTACTCTTGGACACGGCACTCATTGTGAGGAAATTCCTCTCGCTGGAGCCCTAATCACCCGTAGCTTGGGTCTTTGCCCTGCTACTACGGATGGGTTTCCCTTTTTATATATTTTAATGATATGTAAATTTTATATCTCTTCCTTTATTCGTATTCCTCATGACTGAGGGTCGTGGTCGTTGTCGAATGAAACACATACAACGACTATCTTGGCATTGTTAATGGAGTGGTTTGCCATTACCTTCTACATTTACTTATGTATGTATTTGTGTTTTTTATACTTCAACCATATTTAAAATGTTTCGTTCCATGGCTCTATGGGTTGTTTTTAACTTATTACTGGTGAGTCTGATACATATCCATGTCTGGGAAAAAGAGTAGATCTATGTAGAGTCCTAGCTCTATGTAGGTACTTTTCGACGTGTTCCATTATCGAAATAAACATTTTTTTTTTATTCCAGAGTAGCGTTGTTGACATTTATGAGCGGTCTTATATTGCTATTAGTCATAATTTTAGTTTTTGTTGTGTTTAGTTGCAAGCCGATTTTGTTGCTGATTGTTTAAATTTCATGGTTTCTAACTGCAATAAACTCTTAGCAAAGGGCAAGATATTGTCTACGAATCTTAAATTTCTTTAAAAAGTCTTCTGCTTTGTCTAATGTTACTCTACTTTTACTGCATATGTCTAATTCATCATGTCATTTCAGAAACTATAGAGAGTTTCTGAAGGAACCTCATTCCTTATGCTGTCGTGGGAAATTGAGTCGAAGGCGTTGGCGTAGTCTATAAACGCTAGATAGAATATCCATGGAATTAATAAAATCATAGGTTTAGTTTGTTTTTTTGTTTGTTTGTAAACTCTTTATTGCACATATACATACATTAATATAATGTGATCAAAGATTATGAAATACTTATTACTTCCATGGATTACTCCAAATTGCGTCAGGACGGCATTGGAATTTTGAATTATGCCAAAGCGCGTCAGTAGATTCATCACTTCTAGGAGTGGTACCTGTAGCATTCACATTATTTCAATAATTGGGAACTACGAATAACCCGTGTCTCTCTCTCTGTGCTTTCGTTATTCCCTCGCTGCAATCACGCCGCGCCGCGCCGCGCGCTTCACATCACATCCAATCCACTCAAATTACTTCAGTCATCTGCACTGGATAATAGTATCCAGTGCAGATGACGGAAGTCATCAGTCAGTAGATAGCCACATATTGACGAACTCCTATTATCCTTAGCCTTTTTTCTTATTCATATTCATGTATTCTCTTATAGTAGGTACTCTACATATGTATGTATTTATTAGAGCTAGAGATGCTCCGAATAGTGATTTTGCCGAATAACCGAATACCGAATATTATTCGGTTTAACCTTTACCGAACCGAATATTCGGCCGAATTATTCGGTTTACCATTACTTTGTTTTGCCGCGTAAACAGTCAATATTTTTAATTATTAAATCGCTTTGAGCTACAGGTTATAAATTTTAGTTGAGATTTTATTTAATTATTAAATATATAGGCATGAAATAAAAAAAAGTAATGGGGTTGTCGCTGATAATTTAGAGCATTTGAGTAAATACTGTTTTTATTGGTCGGCGTATAGTCAATTTTTTCCAAATTTTCGCGTTCAAGAGTGTATCACGTCCGCGCGGCCGACCGAGTTTAGGTATTTGATAGACCGCAGCTGGCTGTGTGCAAGTCACACGCACACATCGACGTGAGATTGCCGCCAACCCGAAGTAATGAACTTGACGGAGATCCGGCAAGGAATTGTTGTGTACCTACCTACCTATTATTTTTTTCTTTGTGTACGATAATAAATACTAAAAATAAACTTACGATATTTCTTTTACAACAGAGTACCGTTAATCATGGTAACGAATATTTTTACCGGTACCTCTTTGAAACGATCGTACCGGTAACGGGATTGGTACCGTTAAGTTTGGTAACATTAATAACAGAGGTACCTTTTAGCGTGGTACCGAATATTTTAACCGGTACCCCTTTGAAACGATCGTATCGGTAACGGGGATGGTACAGTTAAGTTTGGTAAAATTAATAACAGATGTAGCTTTAAGCATGGTACCGAATATTTTAACCGGTACCCCCTTTGAAACGATCGTACCGGTAATGGGGATGGTACAGTTAAGTTTGGGAACATTAATAACAAATGTATCGTTAAGCGTGGTAACGAATATTTTTATCAGTACCTCTTTAAAACAATGGTACCGGTAATTGTTTGACGTAACCGCTCTTTTTACACGACTGACCAAAAAAGTAGTGTTATGTTTTCAGGGTTCATGTATGTGTGTAAGTTTCTTTATTCCATCATAAGTCCGGATTGGCTGAACAGATTTTGATGTGAGAGGTATTTTTAGATTCCTTGCATTCCTCCGAGTGACATAGGCTTGAACAATCTGTCGTATGTACAGACACTATACTACTATGCGCATAATGACGTTGATTCACCTTAAATGTTAACGAAATTGACATTTATTTTTATTTCCTCAATTTTATTTATCATCTAGCTTCGCCTGCGTAAATTTCCCACGAGAACAGTGCTTTTTTCCGCGATAAAAGGTACCCTATATCCATCTCTGTACTTTTAATTATGTGTATGAAATTTTTTTAGGAAGATTGGTACAGTAGATAAAACGTAAAGAGGTAACAAACAAACAAACCGACTCACTATCGCATTTATAATATTAGTTAGGTAGGATTAGGATTTAGCAAAATAAAATATCGCTTCGAACGTTCAGAGAGCGCTGATTAAGATAAGAATTAATACATATAATAAAAGTGTAACTGGTCTGTGTCTGTACATAAAAGATAGTTAAAAAAACAATTTATGAGTGGTCTTCAAAGGGGTAATTAAAGCCAAAACCGTTTTTCTTTAAATCTGGCTTAGATTTTATCTTGATACGCCGCTTAGAGCCTGAGATATTAATAATAGTAAATTATGCGTGGACGAAGTCGCGGGCACAAGTTAATGCGAAATAGAAATATATAGGGACGCGATATCAAATAGAAAGTATCGATACTTTACTCATGAGTAGTATCGAAAAAAGTATCATTCTCGTAAAAGTAAGTACTAAGGTATTGATACTTTTGTTACGATACTTTCTGTACTACTTTATTGTTACTTTCGTTTTGTATCAAAACAAAAGTATCAGTACTAAGGTAGTGATACTTTTTCTTGATACTTTTATACAGGTACCGGTAAAGTAACGTAAAGTACCTAAGGTAAGGTACTTTTATACGGGTATCAGCAGTGGAAGTCTCTACAAATATACACTTGATTTTACTGAGATTTCGTTGGTGAAACGCCAATGACCTTACTTTAGCGCAAAATGCAAGTCGGGATCTTATTTTAACCGATATACAATAGCTCTAGCGATAAACGATAGCAATATTATTTAGAGTGACAAGAAGTGTCATTTGTCCTAATGTTGCCAGTAATTGAAAATTATTTTACTAAACTATGTTCTGAAATCGACGTAACGAAAAATAGAATTTTTGCGTCTTAATTTATATAGCAAAATGAAGTAAGTACCTACTGTCAAATATAATAGTAAAAAGAAAATACGAGAACTTAATGCTCATTCACCTCAGACGAAAGAAAAAGAAAAGATATGCATGATGACATACCTACAAAAAATCGTGCGTGCACATATAAAGCCGGCGCTAACAAAGAATTTGGCACAAAGATGGCCGCCTGCGCGTACTAATAATAGTGACAAAACATGGCGACCGACCGCATAACTACTGTTTGTATATAGATTGTTATGCCGGGTCTATTCTTTTTACACGACTGACCAAAACAGGAGTGTTATGTTTTCAGGGTTCACGTATGTAAGTATGTATGTATGTAAGTTTCTTTATTCCACCATAAGTCCTGAACAGCTAAACATATTTCCTCGCATTTCTCCGAGTGACATAGGCTATGTGAGTTGTCGATCGTGTTTTTATTTTTTAATAATAATTAGCTTGTTTCACTCACTCAGATTTAAGACGTTGATATATTAGAATAGAAGTCGTTCTTTTATATCAATGCACCGATTTGTTCGATTTGATTTTAATATCAAACGATGCATTGAAATAATATTTTATTTTTTTATTGATTCTTCATCTCTATGATTTAGGTACATTTAAATCGGACAAAGTACTTGCATGCACTTTTGCAGTAAGCATGGTTTCATTGCACAGCGTTCATAAAGAGTCATCAGAGAACACCATTTGCCTACCCTAAGAAAAACTTAAGTTGTTGTAACATAAAACTTTTTTCGCAGGTAATTTGCAAATTCCATTACTACCTATGTAAAATTTTATTGTACGGACGGAATAATATAAAGCCTATGTCCATAATAAAATACCATCAGTATTTGTGATTTTTTTTAAACTTCTAGTATTCACCGTATTATTACCAAGAAAAAGAAACTAAAACTAATACGGCCGTTTTTTTTAATAAATGAGCATAAAAATTAAACCAACACTTTTTAAAACTTTTACTATTCACCGTAAGTATTACCAAGAAAAAGAAACTAAAACTAATACGCCCGTTTTTTTAAATAAATGAGCATAAAAATTAAACCAACACTTTTTAAAACTTTTACTATTCACCGTAAGTATTACCAAGAAAAAGAAACTAAAACTAATACGCCCGTTTTTTTTAATAAATGAGCATAAAAATTAAACCAACACTCATTATAGCAAAGTTAAATAATATTGTTAGGTAATAATAAAAACAGAGGTACAATATTGCACTCATAAAATCGCTTAGGGTAATTTCCCCATTTCCCCATAATTGGCAAACATTTTTAGAATGGTAACTTTTCTCGTCCCAAACGTGGTTAGAGCTATCTTTAACCAAAATCCAATGTTTACCATAACGAAAACAGTATAACTTGCTAGTCCGGTAAAGTTAAGTTAGCGAACAATATTATTCGGTATGGTTAACTGTGCAACGGCGCGAGCGAACAGATTCTCTCTTGTAATTGGCTGGTCGTAACCCAAACCGCCAGTTGGAAGGAGATAATCGAATGCCGCGCGGGGCGATACTTACAGTGCTCATCAGTGCTGTCATCTAGTACTAACATCGTAATTTAAAAATTTGTTAAAATTTCATGGAAATGTGCATTAAGATAATGTTATAAGTGTCAAATAATCAAGAAAACCATAAAATGAAATAAAAACTAATCCAAAACACGTGAAAGTATCAAAATACTATGAATTTACTTGTATCGCAATTGTGGTTACAGTTATCGGCGGCTCATATGAGGCCGATAGAATTCGTCGATTGTATTGTTAGCTATAACCGTAGATGCCTAAATTGACATTGGACAGACTTACAAATATGATTATGAATGCTCGATAAAATCTTTGCGGCCTCTATTTTTTATTAAAAACGGTGAAATTGGTGTTTATAGTTTGTTAATATGATATTTTGGTTCATTATTGATGTGATAGTTAAGGATTTTGCATATTATATCGCCTCAAGAAAATTGCCACGAAAAGAAAGTAAGTTATTGCAAGCGATTATCTCAATTTCAAGCGATTATATGATTGATCAGACGTAAAGTTTGAGACTTGCGGTACAGTATCGAGTACTTTTTTAAAGGACTTGACATAGATAAACAAAAACATTATACAGGATGTTTTGTTAAACACCAGCAACCTCTCTTGGGGTGAAAGTACTCATGAATATGAGCAACTTTTTATATGGGACTCCGACTCCAAAATCTCAAAAAAAAAATCAACTGTTTCATACATTTTACAATACCTACTCGCCAAAAATATATGGAACAGCTGTTTTTTTTTTTAGATTTCAGAATCGATCCCATATAAAAAGTTGCTCATACGAGTACACTCATCCCTAGGTGGTTAACCAAAAACCCTGTAAACATGTCCCTAGAAATAGAAACACAAATAAACAAAGAGATGGATATAGAGATAGAGATGGAGCTGGAGATAGGAATGAGAAAGAGAAAGAGAGAGAGGGGGGAGGAGAGAGAGAAAGAGAGGGAGAAAGAGATAGAAAGAGAGAGAGAGAGAAAAAAAGATAGAAAGAGAGAGAGAAAGAGATCGAGAGAGAAAGGGAACGAGAAAAAGAAAGAGAAAGAGATAGAATTAGAAAAAAAACAACAAAAATTCCCAGCCAACAAAAATCAAAAATTATTGTCAGTATGAAAAGTACTGTAGTAAGTAACTATATAAATAAATTAAAAATAATAAATATGCAACTCCGACTTATTCATTACTCTCTGCTGTCTGCGAATACACGAACACGCGAAAATTAAAGGCCTCTCGAGCAGCAGAGCGACGTGGATTCCCTTTGAAATTCTTACGGCAGACTGATTTTTCTTGGCTTTGGAACTCTTATATATTGAGCGTTTCGCTGCCATAGTAAAAATGTATGGGTGATTTCTTTGTGAATTGCTACGATTTTCAACATTTTTTCCGAGTTATTTTTCAAAAATCTAAAACCAGCAACTTGTAGCTAGTTTAATAAACTCGCGATTTAACATTATGTAGAAATTATGATTTGTGTTTTACATAGGTAACGATTTCGTTAAGGATCAATTCAGTAATGCCTGTTTTCGCTAAAAACGTGTGATGCAGGCTCATGTTTAATTTGACTTTTAATATAACAAAATGTAGCCGTCTTTTAATTCTACTTCGTGTCATGTAGCCAAGAAACAGAATTTACGTTTTCTAACTGAAAAAAAAAACCGAATATATTCGGCAACAAAACCGAATAATTCGGCCGAATACGAATAGTGGGAAAGATGCCGAATACCGAATACCAAACGAATATTCGGCGCATCTCAAGTAGTTACCTATAATTCCAACCATAAACATATAATCATATATACCTTGTCAGGGATTGCAATAGACGAGATCCTGAGGTAGACTAATAATATTTACTAGTGCTGGGTCTGTGAGCTGTAGACCTCGCGAGCTTATAGAGATAAAGTCAGTCAGTCCCCTTGTGCCGAATCTCCACTAGTTTGGAATCTACTTGAATAAGGTAATTTCTCGGACAGTCATTTGGAAGGATACGTGGAAAGCATGCTTCCCATTGTTTGCTATAAATTTGTTAGTAATTTCGTGGCCTTTAACGTGGCTTTCAAATGGATCAAAAATAGCTAATATTTACTAGAAACTATCGAAGGTGTCTACTTCCAACAAGTCGATTGGACAACTGACATCTTGACGTCCGAAGCGAAAGAGCCACATTCCAAGTATCGATAAATCCTTTATGTTCACGGCTATCAATATCCATCAAAAGCCTACTACTGCGGCTTGTACCATGATTTGTTATCTTCTCTGCATCAGCAGGAACTAGTGTTCAATGTTATTTTCAATATTTACAACACATGTAATGTCCACTTTTGTGTTGTTTCCCGATTACTCAAAGGTGCCTTGCCTGGGTCGATTTGGAAAATTGCTTTATCTGGGTAGTGGGACTTGCAAAAGGGTAAAATAAACTCTTAAAAAAATAGTAACTCAAAATCGAGAAATAATAAAGCCTACCTACTGCTTGAGTAAAAGTCGGTGCGAAGTATACATTCAAATTGGAGCACAACTTTGTAAACTACGTAGGCAACTGAAATTTTGCCCACCCACCTTCGAAGTTAGCGGGTTTGGTATACCAAACCCGCTTACTTCGAAGGTGGGTGGGCACCTACTTCTACTGAATCAGCAGGTAGCTTTATATTATCGATTTTGAGTGTAGTATGGAAGTCGGTTAAATTTTTTTTGAAATGATTTATAAACCACGAATTTTCAAACTACAAACGGAGAATACCCATCAGCATATTAAATAGCATAGTTTTATACAAGCGAATTAAGTGAAATTATAAACCCGTAAAGCGCGATGCCATACTCGTATAGCAGCATCGCGGGGTCATAATGGGTTAATACGTTTTACACTTAGTAATTTTATTGTATTTGTTATCGAACAAAGCTTGGAATGATAATATTTGTTTTATTCCATATTTTATTTCACTCAAAACAATTTTATTAAGCCATAATAACTGTGTTTTGCCTTATAAGTGTGAGTCAAACCCGCGAGCCGCGCACCGAGGGTTCCGTACACGCAAAGCAAAACATTGCTCTAGCTAAAAGACGCACCTACTTGATTTAAAAAACAAACTTAACTTTGTAAAACGATCTCTCAACACGTTCCTATAAATTCATACTGCATCGAACGCAAAAATATAGCCAAGCGCAAAAGCGAAAATAGTTTTTCGACCCTTCACCTAATCCAAATCGACAACTTTGCAATGTAGATGACTTTGCCTACCCCCAAAAATAATTTTAACAAGTTATATATACATAGTTGCAGTTGGTCGCTACGTCGACCTTTACTGCTTCACCGGAGGTAATATGGCGACAGCCTCGAGTTCCACACATCTGAAACAGTAACAGCACAAAGGGCTCCAAGGTGGGAACGAACCTCGTCTTTGTGCGTTACTCACAAAAATGTCAGAGCATCATATCCATACTAATATTATAAATGCGAAAGTTTGGATGTGAGTTTGTGAGTTTGTGAATTTGTGAGTTTGTGAGTTTGTGAGGATGTTTGTTACTCAATCACGCAAAATCTACTGGACGGATTTCGATGAAATTTGGTACAGAGGTAGATAATGACCTGGAATAGCACATAGGCTACTTTTTATCCCGGGACAAAGCACTGTTCCCGTGGGAAATTCACGCGGGCGAAGCCGCGGGCAAAAGCTAGTATTGCATAAATTGTCTAGAGAAGAACGTCCTGGTGCCGCCGGGTAGTACCGGTGAACGTTGAAGCGTAGTAGATACTTCGAACTACGAGAACGTACTACTTCGCATCGCACTCGATTCAGTCGAGTGCCGTTCCTACTTGGAATACCCTGAGCCCTACTACCTCTAGAGTGATCGGACCTTTGTAATGATCGCACGTTCGTTTTGAAAACTCTTTTACCATTGAATTTTATACTTAACCGTTATTATTATTTTATTATTACCGCTCTAATTAAACACGCCGACAGAATTACAGAAAGAAAAAAAATCACTGACATCACTGGGTGGGATAGTCATTTAAACTCTGAACTCTGCGTGGAACTCTGGTTTGTTCATCGTTTGGATTATATCGGAGCAGGGTATTTTGAATCCCGGGAAAAGCATTTCCCGTAGGAAATTATATATAATCCCGCGGGCGGAGCCGCGGGCTAGAATAATATAACTTGTTAATTAGTGCAAAAAACAGTATGTTAATAAACTTTTAAATGATCATTCCATAAATAAAAAGGGGGTAAACTCCAAAATACCCTATTGTAGTTATTGATAAAAATATTTTGTTTTCGCACGTACCTACCACCCCTTAGCGCTACTGGAGAACGAGGGGTGTGTGTGCCACAAAAACTCGAAGCAGTTTTTTAATTCTCATTCTTGCTTTACCATCGTTCAAACTTTGAAATAAGTACATCTGTTTGTTAGTGTGATGTCTTCTGTTGCAGAGAGTGAGCGTCGGCGCCATGGACGCGCGCAATGGGGAGATGGTGCGCTTGCAGCCCACCAACTCAACTCCCCAGAGGTACAAATTGTTACTAATTGAGGACAACGGCGGAAGCACCAGACGGTGGATCAGTCCCCTCATTCTGGAACCATTTCACCAAATTCCCCTAGATCCATTTTAAAAGGTTTTGAGTTAATTGGTAACAGGTCCCATGAAAGTTTCCTCCGCTCCTTTCCTTGCAAGTTATTCACAGCCACATTTTCACTTTTCAATTTGAGGTATATTTATGAAAAAGAAAAAAAGAACATTATCTCGGCACTTGTGTGCCTTTTGCGATTCACTACGTATACCTCTATTTTTATTAGATACTTACATAGTTAGATTTTTTTTAATTTTACTTAGAGACATAGACAGCTGAAGAAGCGGGATGTCAGATATGGTTTTTGCCTATGTTGGTGAAGGACAGGTAATATCTTCTGTGAGGCTCATTTTTGTCAAGTTTGACATTTTTGGTGTGTTTTGGTTCCCTAGAATTTGTGAACAACCTGTAAAAAAAATGAATTTGGAGCATACCTACTTTATGAACGTTTTTGGGATTCATTTGACAATCAAGTTTGTATGTCTATTAAATAATGAAATTTGACTCTTCGTCAAAAAATATTACCATGGGTCATCGAGATATAGATAAAGTATTGTATGCACCTGTATATAATAGGCTTTAAAACATTGATGTCATACTATTATTCACGAGCCGTGAAATTCTTGCTTTAAGGATCACTATACAAAAGTTGCATAAATAACTATTATGCTTTGATGCACGCATACATTTGCAAAGTGTCAAGTAACAAATGACGTGTGTCCGCAGGGACCCGGGCTCCAGTCCACAGGAGAACAAGGATCTCGGCAGCCCAGCCAAGTGAGGACTTCATATTACTTCCATAATATATAAAATACTCAATTACGCAAATTCTATTGAACGAATTTCGATGAAATTTGGTACCTATATTGTATAAAAAAACCGGGAACAGCACATAAGGTACATTTAGTCTCGAAATTCCCACGGAAGCTAACCATAAATGCGAAAGTGAGTTTGTTTGGTTCCCTCTTCACGCTCTATCTACTGAACCAATCTCCCTTAAATTTCGCATACACATAGTTGAGAAGGACATAGGGTACCTTTCATCCCGGGAGCAAAAGCACTGTTCCCTTACTTCCCGTGGGAAATACACGCGGGCGAAGCCTTGAGCAAAAGCTGTATAATTTAGAGGCATGCGAGTATTTCAAGTTGGTCTCTCTGCCGACAGGGGCGGCGACAGCGACGACTACGACCCACACATGCACAGACAAAGCGAAAGCGCGTCTAAGTAAGTTATTCCAAAGATTTTAATGAAAATCACTGTGTTGTTTGCTAATTGCTAATTCTTTTTTTTTCTCGAGTATTAAAGATAACACTTATGTTATATTTTTAAAAAGTGATCAGTAGAATCTGCCATAATTAACGACTGCCGCCATCTAACTACAGGCGAATTACATATTAGTGAAATTATGTGTTGTTAGCCGAGGACACCGACTAGTAATGAAATCCTTAATAAAGTGGTAGGTACCTAATGTATTTTTCACGTTAGTTTTAATTAAATTATTGATGTTTCCCTTCATTGGAAGCAAGTGGTAAAAAAAAATCTACGTAAACTCCATTTATTCATAATTGTCCTATTATGTAAACAATCTTCACAGTACTTTTTGTCGAATTTTGTTGAAAATAAATCAAATATTAGTTCAAACCTAAACAATCTAAAACATTTATTAACCACGTAAAAGTAAAACATTTATTAACCACGAAAGTAATTTTTAAAAAAGTCTATTTTATTTTATATAATTGTAAAATCATAAAAAGACATGTTAAGATTGTTTACATGATAGGACAATTATGAATAAATGGACTTTAGTTGACCGAGCGAGCGCAGCGAGCGAAGCGTCTCAGTTTCCACTAGCCGAAAATTCTTTTGTCTGTCCGGATGTTATCGCCTGCAGGTCGCATTTCTGAACCGATTCTCATGAAATTTTGTGAGCAGGTTCGGTAATTTTATAAAATTTTTAAGGCGAGCTAGTTTTTTGAAATTTTAAAAAAATGGCCGAAATATATAAAAAAACCTCATATCTCAGCTATTTAAAAAATAATTCAAAAATGTCTTTAGGCATTTTGTATATGTGTATTTTGTATTTGTGCTATAAATCCAAATGTTATAAATTCTCATACGATAGTTCCCAAAAAAAAAAAACAATAGATGGCGCAGCAAAGCTTTTAATACTCGCAAATTCGTTATTTTTATTTTTTCATACGTTTATAAGAGTGACTTGATTTTTTCATCGTAGACCTCATCTCTGTCATCGGGCAAGATTGTGGTCAAGAGCAAACCCATATTTAACAAAAAAAAAAAGAAATGTTTCTTAAATATCATATGTCTTTTTTTTGTCTTGCTTGGATTTGAATTGTGTGTATTTATTTGGTTAATGGTATTGTATTGTGAATTGCTTTGCTTGGTGGAATTATTTTAAACACTTGAAATAAATCTGAGATCATTCTTCTAAACCAGGCGCCAGGGACACGGTAAAATATCGGTTATCTCGTGGAAGGGATCGTGAGGTCTACTGTTCTGACAGAACCACTAGTCTTTAGGTACTGTTGCGTGTGTTATACGCAACCGTGTTAAATTTCACATGTACTGCACTTACGTCTGTTGATTCGCACATTCATTACACATAATTGTTTGTTTAACTATTATTTTAACGCTTGTTAGTGGTCATTAATCGTCTTCTAAACACATCGGTCTGTTTGTTTACGTAAAGTCTACTTGACACCTTGGATGTTTGACAGTGACGTTTGACGGTGACGTTTGGAAATAGTTTCTGCAACAAGTTGTATAGAGCTGACGGACGCGTCGGTAGAATGTTTTTTATTTACTTATATTTGTAAATAATATAGGTAATTGGTCAAAATTTATAGAATAATAATTTAAACAAGGATTTTATTAGATTAACTATATCTTTTTTCTTCGAGATGAATGCCGCGCTCCTATAATTTTGTCTCTGGTCGAAATCTATGTTTGTCTCTGATTTCGTGTCAACACTAGGTGACGTGGTTAAGATTGCCTCGTAGGTAGGGCATGCATACCGGAATTCCGGGATATCGTAATTCCGGTATCTCGGACAGATTTTTTCGATATTTCAATACCGGAATTGAAGGGCCAAATACCGTAATACCGGTATTCTTTTTTTTTTCTTTTTAATTAAAAATGGGCATGCTCTTGACCACAATCTTGCCCGAAGACACAGATGAGGTCTACGGTGTAACGAGCTTACCCAGAAGCAGCCTATTCACTCTGGTTTTGAATAGAGTCGGGTTGTGCGCTTGTACGTTGTACGTGCTCAGACACAGACGTAGGCAGGGGGTTCCAACTTGGCTCCAATGCTTCGTTGTGCGCATTAAGAATGAAGATGAAAAGCGCTTCGTGCGTGCGGCGAGGGGAATATAAACCAAGAAAGGATGATAGTCCGCAGTGCGTCTTGTTCATTAAAAAAAATATAAATAAATATATACTATGCGATTTAAATGCTATCGGTTTTTGTAATTTTTGTCAAGTTGTCAGCTTGTCATTCAAAACCATTAGAATAGAATAGAATAGAATATGAAACCATTCGAAACTGACTTTACTAAACTGACTTTTTGTACGACGTGTAAATTAAAATGAAGAAAATTAGAAATAGTTATAAATATTTATAAATGTTTATTTAAAGTATTTTATTTTCCACTAAATGAATTAAATAAATTGAAAGTTAAATTAAATGCAAATATAATTTTACTAAAAAAAATCGATTTTTCAAATTTCGGTATGTAATTGCCACTAACCAACGCACGGAATAATTTAGAAATTTTTATATAAAAAAATATGTACTTAGTTTTTCACTTGATTGGTTAGTTGCTACCCGGTCCCCGCGCTGTTTCCCCCGCCCGCACTGAGCTCGTACTCTATAATTTTGCAGACTTTGCAGTAGTCAATATCTTATAGCGAGTGTGCATTGCAGTGCACGTATGCGGTTAAGTGACTAGACGATTGTTCTTTTATTAAAATAGGTACACTATGTTATCTAATAAGTATAGATTCATAGAGATTAAACAAATTGTGTCAATTCCGGAACTAGTACCGGAATTCCGGTATTAGGTCTCTAGTACCGAAAATCAGTTCCGATATTGATAACTTTCCGGTATTGCATGCCCTACTCGTAGGAAACGATCAAGATGATTGATCTTGGTCCCAAGGCGCTCCAGGGCTGGACGCCTCGCTTTTTAAAACCTCCATGAGTGGAAAATAAGATGCAGCGGACAGGTAATTTCATCTCTCTTGTGTTCTGCTGGTCTTTTATATGAATATTGTCGACACGATGTTAATGGCGTTCTCTGTTGTTCCAGAATACGCCGCTGCTAAGCTTAGGTTTTAAGTTGTTAGTTTACGCTTTATTTTTCAATATTCCACGTTCCACGTGTTATACTTTATTAGTTTACTCGTTTAAACTATTTTTCCCTCGGGCTTGGACCCGTTATTCGATGTCGTAACATGGCTACTCCAAAATGAGTTCCCACTTATATTTTTCTTTCTTTTCGTTGTACATACTGGTTACAATGACCCTGATCCTAAGGGTAATCACCTTCTCTGGATAAATAACCCCTATTTATCCCAGTAAAACAATAACACTTCATGTAAGCAAAGAGGATTGCCGACCACCATGTGATGTAAGACCACATGGCCAGATGTCTCCAAATCAACAATCCAGGACCCCCAGCTGTTCCTACATTACTGGGAGTGACGAGGTGATACAGTTTATTGGAAGAAAAGAAAGGACCTAAATGGGATTTACCAAGTAACATCCATTTTATAACTAGAACTTAAACTTTAGAATTTATTTTAAGACAGAGACTTTGCCTAATATGATTTGTTCCTAGTTTTATCACATAGAGAGGACGCTCTCAACCTTTGTTAAAAGGTAGGTCTTATAACCAATATTAAGAATAAGGACATTTTTCTATGTCATGTGTTTTCATAGGTTATGATAATTAGACTTTAGTCTTAATTAGTTTGTTTTAAGAAACATGTAAGAAAAGAAAGGATTTGTTAAAACATTCCTATAGAAAGAATTAGTAATAAGGAATAAGAATATTTAACTACTAAAAAGTGAGTTTACCAAATATGTATATTTTCCTGTAATATATTTAACTTGATATATAAACAATTAACTTGTTTAATTGATTTCAACTAATAGTTGATGGCGCCCTTAATTAGAATTGAAACACAACATATATCTGGTCCCTTTCTTCAAATGTAACATTCCACAGAGCGACAAGAACCCATCGACCCACTCCGGAGTCTCCTACATAACGCACCACTGAGCTGGCTGTGCGTTTGTCCACCGGTGGCAGGCCGTGTTTTACACGCCTGTCCTATAGTGGGTAATAGTACTATATTTTTGAAGTCGTCAAAGACAGTCAGAGATGAACGTGTTCGCAGCAACTTCGAGGCGCTGATCAACCTGCTGAAGTGCAGCCTGGGCACCGGCATCCTGGCCATGCCGCAGGCGTTCGCCAACTCCGGCCTCGTCACCGGCATCATCTCCACCATCATCGTCGGCATCATCGTCACGCACTGTCTCGACATCCTAGTGGGTATTCGCCTTATTTACTTTTTAAATTGGGATCAACATAGATCCAGCCGTTGTTATCATGTCGTTGATATCCACGTATGTGAATTTCTCGTTATTAAGTACATTTTCTACTTTAAATATGTATTACAATTACTTAAATTCGTACTATCTTGATCGCTTTGGCGTATAATTTTAATTATTTTACTGGTGAGTATGAATCCGAGTATTTTATATTAATTTCAACTTAATACCTTCAAACGGGCAAAGTGATCTTATACGTGTTCCGTTAACGCCTTGTGAGGTACGGTACCCTAAAAAGCAAAAAATGTCATAAATGTTAGCAACCGCCATGAAAATAAATGAATTTATTATCAGATCAAGTCCCAATACTGGGTGTGCAAGCGGCAGCGCGTGCCGCTGCTGACGTACCCGGAGACGATGCGCGGCGCGCTGTCGTCCGGACCGGGCTTCATTCAGAAGCTGGCGCGCCCGTCCGCCGCCTGCGTCGACACCTTCCTCGTCGTCTACCAGCTCGGCATCTGCTGCGTCTACATTGTCTTTATCGCTGGCAACATGAAGAAGGTTACTCGTTCTTTGATTTTCAATTACACCTTTTAGTCTCACATTTATTTTGGATTTTATATTTCCCCCGATCTTATTGTCTCGCTTGCCATCACATTCTACTTTTTAATTTGAAAAAAAAAAATGTGTTTTTGTACTATATTTTTAACCTTCCGATCGTAGTAAGTACATACATTAGTACACAACTCCACTGAACAGATGGTAAACGCCTTGTTTAATCATAATGTAGAAATAACAATGCTTCAACGAGAGTTTAGGGTTTTTAAGCCAATATCTGAAATACCTTCTTTATTTCTCTTTTCGACGCATATTACCCCCACCGCCTGGCCATAATCTGCCATGGCCTATTTAGAAGACACTCAATAGGCTGCGACCCCAAGTAAGCCAGTGTAAAACAGTCTGGCTAGGTACCTAACTTACAAAATGTGTGCGCGTGTGGTGTCTCTCCGGCTCTCCCCAAACCATGAAGCAGCTATTGTTCTGCCCCCTGTGCCCTAACAGCCACACTCGGGATGACCTGATGGCGACCAGCGACCACCGATGAGGCTGTGAAAGTGACAGAACACTTTTCGGGAAAAATTTAAATAGATAGTTGGGATGGCATTGACACGTCAAGAAGAAGAACGCATATTTTATAAATCGCGACTAAAAAAAACAGTCAACACAAAAAATGTTGACTTGGCTATACCTCACTCTCAAAAATCTTAGTTCTTCCTTATATCTTTATTTCGTACTTTGAAGTTGGTATTTAAATAGATATTTCTCGATTTCGGAGCATCCCATTTACAGAGTCCAGCAGGATCGCTGTTGCTGTCCTTGTGACGGCCGAGAGCGGCGCCACAGCTCCCTGCCCTTTGTGGTTCATTTCAATGAGGGTTCGATCAAATGGCACTGAGCGCCGCACGTGACTCCGACAGACCATAACTTGGACAGACACGTGACTGGCAAGGCTGAGCTTGGTATCCACTAGTCAATAATTCACGCGCCACATTGCTTTCTCACTTGGTACTTACTGCATAAGGGAAAGATAATCAAATTGAATTAAGTAGCGATGTTGCCCTGGCTTTAAGTATAATTTACATAATGGCATAGAATTAATATTAGTACAATAATGGCTAAAACATCTTTTACCAAGAAGCTCATGTAGTGTTGGTTGTATAAGGTTGATGATGAAGATAAATCGCATTGAGGAATTCAAACGCCAGATGACTGCCATTTGAACTCCTAGACTGACATTAAATTTTTGTCACGCATTTAATGCCCCAAGACCTCCTTGGGGACGATAAAAGCATCTATTAAAAATGATATCTTTATAAAAAAGTACATAGTAAAGTTTCGCTTGTGTTGGCAACAGAATGTCCCTGGTTGTTTATGCCCAAAACATAGGAATAATATTCAGTGTGAGTCTTAAAATAGCTAACGATTGTAATTGACAATCAAGCACCCGTATGTGGCCAGTGACGCGGGCGCAGCGTAATCAATTTCAATCAACCACCGTCGACTGTCATAGAGTTGGCGCGAAAATCAACTATCAGAGTATAGATTGAAGCATTGTCATCTACATATTATGATTGATCAAATTACTATGACCCGGAGGATTGCTGGAGAAATTAATTGTCCTTGCTTGGAATTTTTGATGTCAAATGCCCAAAACGGCGTTGATCATTGATTGGTAATTTATAGATATTATAATATTTATTTGTATAGATACATTACAAACTATATGTATATATCGCTGATATTGTTATCACGCTGCGCTAGTCAGCAGCACTAGCATGAGGAGTGAACAGAGTATTATGCGATTGAGAAAGACAAGCGTTTCAAAGCATGACAAATGATTGCACCATTGCTGCGGGTGGTTCGGTGACTGCATATGCCGTCGCCGCAGCCGGGAGCTTTGCTCGTATCTACAAATAACTCATAACTTTCAAAGCACTCTATGTCATTTATATGACAGTTAATAATGTAAATTTTGTAAAAATAATGATTTGAATAATAAATGTGTTTTTCAGCTCATAGACCCGTACAAAGTGATGGGAATTGAGATACACATGCTGATCATCTTGGTGCCGCTCATGGGGTTCAACCTGATCCCGAGCCTGAAGATGCTGGCGCCGTTCTCGATGCTCGCCAACGTGCTCACTGTGCTCGGGCTGGGCATCATCGTCTACTACGTCACCGCGGACAGGAAGTCCTACGCCCAGCTGGACCTCTGGGGCTCACCGGCCACTTTCCCGCTGTTCTTCGGGACGGTGTTGTTTGCATTAACCGCCGTCGGAGTGGTGCGTTTCTCTCTTGGTTATTGTCTTATTTATCTTACTAATATTATACATGCCAAAGTTTGTATGTGAGTTTGTGAGTTTTTGAGGATGTTTGTTACTCACCACGCTGAATCTACTAGACTTATTTTGATAAAATGTAGTATCCCCTATAGTAAATTATTAATACCTGGAATAGCACATAGGGGACGTTTTATCCTGAAATTCCCACGGGGCGCGGCTAAGTTATTGATAAAGATGTCTTTATGCAGTTGCTGTCAAGTTACGTTTACGAGTATTGATAATAGTAAATTATTGTTGTATTATATTTGAAGATATACTAGTGGCGTTATGCTGATGCGATTGTATCTTTCTACAATACATCATTATATGCGAAGCGACTTTTTATTAAGTGCGAAAAGTTCTACTTATTTATTTATATTTTATTATTTACAATTGTTTTGCTATACATAGTTTTTTGTATATAGGTATACTACCTATAGTATTGACGTTGACTCCGTGACCCAACGGTCATCACGCCGGCCGGACTTCCACACCATAGATCCCGGGTCCGGGTTCGATCCCCGGTCGGGTCAAGTTGATGAATGATCTTTTCCTGATAACAAATAACATATGAGCTGGGATCGGAGTAACTGTTGGTTTATGTATCCACATTTGTACAGCGTAGGCACCTTCGGAACCCTACAATACGCGGGGCCCGACAAACGCTTGCCCAAATATTTATCTATACATTTAATAAAACAGTAAAAATATTATGTCTCTACATTTAGTATTTTTGTGTGAAATGGATAGAGGGAAACTTAAAAAGAATAATTAAGGCAAAAAAAAATTTTGGAATTTCTTGTCTGTCTGTTTGTATGTACGCGTTTCAAATTTTTCGCAAAAACTACTGGACGGATTTGGACACGGCAGACCCAAATGGCTGAAATTTTGAGTACTGGAGTTTAGGTTACTACAGTTTGGAACACAAAAAGATTTTTCATCTAAGCGAAACTCACGCGGGCGAAGGCGCATTCTATATATTTTTTAATTAGGTTTAGAGACAAATAAACTAGAATACGTAATACTTGTTTTTTTTATTTAATCCTTAAGTAAATGAATTACTTGTATTTTCTTCTTAGATTAAAAAATAGAAAATACAGCGGCGTTGTAATTGTATATAAAGACATTGTGGGAATTTAAAAAAATACCTTTTGTAGAGCGTTGGTGATTTCCATGCTTAAAATTTAAAGTACATTTTATCGTGATACCAACTTTATAAACTGCATCTAAATCCAAAATCCCGGTTTTATAATCAATAACAATTTTAGAAAAAAAAATAACTTTTCGAAATGAAAATAGTGTGTTTACCACAGGTGAATGGCATCAATTCATATGTGCAACCCTAACTAAACAATCTACTATTCTTGATCTTTGTTGTGTTACGATAATCATAATGTATTATTTATTTACGTGCTGTGATGCAATCGAGGAATTGGATTTGCTCCAAAATCTGCCGAGAACACCACGAAATGTCGAGTTGCTATGCTTGTTCTTGGTTCTAGTATTAGTAAATACCAGGCCAATCCCTCAACAAGGGTTTCGAACACGCAAAGCATCTCACATTATTGCCCTTACTAAAAGACCAACTAGTTTCAAAAACAAACTTAGCTTTGCAGTTCGATCGCTAGGATTTATACTGCATCGATCGAAAAATGAGTTTGTAACACTTTTGATTCAACTTCCAACAACATATTTACAACTTTCAGATTTATTCCCGTATCTACAAGTACTATTAGACCTTGCTTTTTGCCAAATTTCATAATTTTAGTTAATAGGTACCCCATAGGTTTTGATTGCTGTCTGAAATCGCAAAATATGCGAAAATTCTCAACATTTACATATCTCTTAATCGCGTTGACTTTAAATTTTGATTATTTTAATAAATAGTCAAAATTTTACGATAAAAAATATTAATTTCAACTTGATACTTGATACCTCTAAGCGTTCCTGAGAAAAAAGCCTTTAACGGACAGACGGACAACAAAGTGATCTTATAAGATGGTTTGTGAAAGGTTTTTTGGTGAAACATTAGTGAACCTAACTTTTTATTTACATTTGCTTGCGAACATCCTAATATCTACCTACACATAGTTTTTTTAGGGTTCCGTTCCAAAAACGGAACTCTTATAAGATCACTTTGTTGTCCGTCTGTCCGTTAAACGCTTTTTTCTCAGAAACGCTTAGAGGTATCAAGTTGAAATTAATATTTTGGTTCACTAATGTTTCACTAAAAACCCTTTCACAAACCACCACTTTATAAACTATCACTTAAAAAACTATACCTTTTAAAAATGTTTCATTTTACAAACTCGTTATTTTAAAAACGTTTCATTTTACAAACTTTTTTTTTTATAAATGTTTTACTCTACAAATGTATCGAGTATAAAACTTTTATTTTATAAAGTTTTATTTTATCAAATAACTCTTGACAAAAACATCATTTTATAAACCTATAGGTAAATTATTAATCAAGGGCTGGTAGCTTCTTTGGCCAAAAGCTAAGCAATGCTAATGGCAAAAATAACCTAAACCTAACGTTTTTTCCACCCTCAAAGTCTTTCCGGGTGGTCATAAAAAAATAACCTGAACCTAACTTCTTCTCCGTCCTCAAAGTCTTCCAGGGTGGTCATAAAAAAATAACCTGAACCTAACCTCTTTTCCGCCCTCAAAGTCTTTTCAGGTGGTTATAAAAAAACAAACTAAACCTAACTTCATCTCCGCTCTCAAAGTCTGTCTGGGTGGTCATAAAAAAATAACATGAACCTAACTTATTTTCTGCCTTCAACGTCTTTTCAGGTGATCATAAATAAAATAACCTGAACCTAACTTCTTTTACGCCGTCAAAGTCTTTCCGGCATGTCATATGAAAAAAACTGAACCCAACTTATTTTCTGCCCTCATGTCTTTCCGGATGGTCATAAAAAAAATAACCTGAACCTAACTTCTTTTACGCCCTCAAAGTCTTTCCGGGTGGTCATAAAAAAAATAACCTGAACCTAACTTCTTTTCCGCCCTCAGTCTTTCTGGGTAGTCATAAAAAAAAATAACCTGAACCTAACTTTTTTCCGCCTTTAAAGTCTTTCCAGGTGGTTATAAAAAAATAACCTGAACCTAACTTCTTTTACGCCCTCAAAGTCTTTCCGGGTAGTCATAAAAAAATAACCTGAACCTAACTTCTTTTCCGCCCTCAAAGTCTTTCCGGGTGGTCGTAAAAATAATAACCTAACCCAACTTATTTTCTGCCCTCAAATCTTTCCGGGTGGTCATAAAACAAACCTGAACCTAACTTACAGCTCAGATCGTTTGGAGACAAACTTTAATTTTTTTTTTATTAAAAATTGTTTATTTACTGCACAACAAATGGCCTTGGACTACATTACATAGGTATGTGATAAACATAAATTAAATTTAATATCATAAAGGACAGTATCGTTGTGGAGATCTGTTGCCCTCGCTAGGTATCAAAGATCCTGTGTTGCAGGTTACCAGGTCCCCCACACGGTGTGACACAATAAAAAGTATTAGCATGTTGATATCATGTCACAATACGATTTGTGAGTAAATTTACAAATAAAAGACGAAAGTAATAACTTCTGTACCTAACCCTACGATGAAAATCTTGGGATCAGTGAGTTTAAACTTGAAACTTCAGATCTTCTAATTTTGGTAAATAATATTTATCAAACGATGTATTTGCCATCAGATATTTTGTCTAACGTTGTTTTACCAATTGAAAATTTAGTTAAATAATTTGTTTGTAAAATGATCCATTTTTAAAAGAATGAGTTTGTCAAAGCATATGTTTTTCAAATGTATAGTTTTACAAGCGTTGTTTATAAAATGATTGTTTTATAAATAATAATTTGTAATATGAGGGTGTACCAAAAAGTTAGCCTGTTAGCCGTGTTGTGACGTCCGGCTGATGTAAAAACGTCAGAGTATCAAACATCTGAGCATTGATGGCACAATGAACACACCATTTTACGTCACGGCATTCGAGTCGATTTTACTGTCAAGCCGCGCCAATAGACATCAGATATAATAACAAAGTGTTCGGGAATGTCCTTTGTTTCCTGTCATACTCACATTTACTCCCAACACCCTCAAATATTCCCTCACGCTGTCCGTGCCTCCTCATTTAACCAATTTATCAAATGTTCTTTTTAAATGTTAGTCTTCTCTCTATATTGCGTGTCCAAAAAAAATTGTCCTTAACATACAGGAACCAAAAAATATATACAACTCTCAACATTGCTTTTGTAAATGTTGTTGTGGCAATAACATATGTTTGTATGGCAATAACCTTTTGCAGGTGGTTGCAATCGAGAACAACATGAAGACGCCCAAGGCGTTCGGCGCGCCGTGCGGCGTGCTCAACACGGGCATGGTGCTCATTGTGGCCATCTACGTGATCATCGGCGCGCTCGGCTACAACTTCTGCGTGTCCAACTGCTCGGACTCCATCACGCTCGACCTGCCGCAAAACTGGTCGGTACTCGGTGCTGCTTTCACGCGACAGACACACGGGCTGGACCTAATTGACGGAGGCCAACACTCATTTTTGGGTCGTTGTGCCGTTTTAGTTGCTGCGCGGCATGCTGAAGTTTTGATAAGATCACAGGATAAGATCGTCTAGCTAGAGATCGATCTAGTGCCATAGATCGATTTATAAATAAATAAAAAAACTGTCAGTATTGTACTTTGTACTAGCTGGCACCCGCGTCTCCGCCCGCGCTAATGTTGATCCCTTTTTCCGGGATAAATGATAGCCTGACTATGTGTATGCAAAATATGACAATCGGTTCAGCAGATAAAGCGTGAAGAAGTAACAAACTCACTTTCGCATTTATAATATTACTCGTATATCAATAGAAAACTGTCAGTTTTATACTTTTTCTAAGGTTTGGACAAATGTCGGTATAGACTTATCGGAGCGACAGCTGGCCTATTTTGGTTCAGTCGGGTCGGGATATGGGTTTGTTTATTTGTTCCTAGAGGTCCCATTTCTGAAAGGATCCTAACGAACATCACACGTGTTCCTTGGCTTATTTGAATTCTTTTGTCGAGAGCTTTTATTGATTAGGAGGCAAAAGGTGTTGCTGTGGCGTTGCTTATGAAATTTTAATCATATTTGGAAGAAATTTTGTACGTGGGATTATCTACAGGTAGTTTAAAAAAAATACCGGCCAAGTGCGAGTCAAACTCGCGCACCGAGGGTACCGTACACGCAAAGCATCTCACATTATAGCTCTAACTAAAAGACCAATGCAAGTTTCAAAAGCAAACTTAACTTTGCAGTTTGATCCCTAAGATTCATACTGAACCAACGCAAAAATAAGTTTGTAACACTTAATTCATAATTCATTTATTCTCGCTTACATGTTCAGGTTTACATTGGTTGGTGTATAATGTTTGTATGTAATAGTACATGAACCCAGGTAGGGTGGTGCAAGTTAGTGTCAAGAAATTAGTAAATTAGAATATGAATAACATGAATAACACAAATTAAATAAAATGAATAGATTAATACATTTAAGTAGTAAAAAATAAAATAATAAATCTAACATAAAATAATAATAGTATTTAACTAATGTCATCAATGTCAAAAACATATTTTAAAATTAATGTGAATTTGAATACATATTACAATAATAAATTAAGTATTTGTCATGAAAATCTTCTTTTCGAAGATATTACAGTTTGTCATTCAGATATTTATTCTCCCGTCGAGTAATAGCCCTTTGACAAAATTAACAGTTTTAGATTATTACTAAAAGTTTTATCATTTTCTTCGAGACGCATTTGCTTTGGAAGTTTATTATATATTTTTATCGCGTTTACATACGGGCCGTTGCTAAACATAGCTAGTCTAGAAATTACTTTCTTTTTCACTTAGTCCTTTCTTTTTGCCAAATATAATTTTAGATCAACGGGAACTACCCCATAGATTTTGATTGCTGCCAGAAATCGCAAAAAATGCGGAAATTCGCAACATTTATGGTACCTAATAATATATCTCTTGGTCGCGTTGACGTATAATTTCGATTATTTTTTTGCTGAAAGAGACCGTGGATCCGCGTATTCGATATTAATTTCAACTTGATACCTTTAGGCGTTCCTGAGAAAAAAAAAGTTTGACAAGCAGACGGACAACAAAGTGATCTTGTAAGGGTTCCGTTTTTGCCTTTTGAGGTATGGTACCCTTAAAAACAAAAAGGGGAAAAGGCGGAACTTTGTAGTCGCGCTGCAGGAGACGGAGCGCCGTTCGTGAGAGGTACTGTTCACAGCACACAGTGTTCAATAACTCTGCAGGTTGTCGACAGCGGTGCTCATCATGTACATGGTGGCGATCTTCATCAGCTACGCGCTGCACTGCTACGTGCCGGTGGAGATCGTGTGGCGCGACTACGTGCGCCCGCGGCTGCTGAAGCGCGGCTCGCAGCACCTGCGCCTCTGGGAGTACGCCATCCGGATCATCTTGTGTCTCATCACATGTGAGGAACGACAATATAGCTTTATTTCAATATTTATTTAAAATTAATAGACAAGTTCAACAATTTGGGAAATTTAAAAAGTTAAATTTTATATGGCCCTAGCTTTTGCCTGCGGCTTCGCCCGCGTGAATTTCCCACGGGAACCGTGCTTTTTCCCGGGATGAAAGGTACCCTATGTCCTTCTCCATACTTCCAGCTATGTGTATGCGAAATTTCAGGAAGATTGGATCAGTAGATTAAGCGTGAAGAGGTAACAAACCAACAAAGAAACAAACTCACTTTCGCATTTGTAATATTAGTTAGGACTAGCGGGGGCCCGGTACTTTGTTCCCGTGGGAATTTCAGGAAATCCTCTCTTAGTGCTCCCCTACATTTCCTAAGGAACCTACATGCTAAATTTCAGCTTTCAACGCTGTGCGTTGTCTGTCAGTCACTCAATAAAGAAAGAATTTTATATGATGTTTACATCGCCATTTACATTAAGTATTACAAAGACTAAGCTGAACTGAATGTCTGTAAAGGAGATAGATTTGATTACATTAAGGAATCCATGGTTGAGAATCTTTTGAAGTGATTGGCTGAGGCGAACTGGGTTGTAAATATGGTTGATACAAGGTTGATATTTTTGTTTTATATTGCACGGAATCATCTAAAAGCCTTCCGCGACTGAGCTGGATTTCCACTCCTGTGTCTTTATAGTCATATTCGCTTCAGCATCAGCTAATGGTGTCATGGACGTTTGTACGGGCGAGGTGTTCCTTAACCCTCTTCTATATAACTATGTATCTGCTATCCGCGGTAACATGGTACGCGGCGGTGGCTAGGAACTTTTCCAATCGTCTAATCTCTCATCCTTTTGTTGCCATATTAATTTGGTTTTATATGCAAAATATACAGAATATGTACTTTACGTAGTTATTGACTGTCTCTTATGATCTGATGAATAAATAATAGTATTTTTAGGGTTCCGAAGTAAACATGGAACCCTTATAGTTTCGTCATGTCTGTGCGTTTGCCTGTCCGTCTGTCCGAGGCTTAGCTCAGAGACTATTAATGGCATCAAGATGTAATTTGGTAAAGATATACATATAGATTACGCGGATAGAACTGTAGAATTTATTCTACAGTTAAAATCAGTTCTAGTAAATATATTTTCATATCTCATACTCGGAAAGAAGTGTACATTTGATCTTAGTATCGGGTTGAACGTGCTTCTTCCCTCACGCGGGAGATAATGTTTCATACAAATTCATTTGCACCCTAGGGAGGGAATGAATTTTAAAAATAGAACATAATAAATTCCTTTAGGAATTGGCTACTGTCATAAATTTAGAAAAAAAAATAGATTTTTTTTCTATGTCTATGGCTAAGTTCAAGGTTCTACACAGAAAAAAATACCGAGTTTGAAAAAAATTCAAAAGAATTTAAATAAACATTTCTTTTTTTTCTATGTCTTTGGATACCACTACATGTATTAGCCAATATGGTATCATTGAAAAAATAAATCTTTATAAAAAAAAAATAAAATTCTTTTCTTACCGCTTTATTTTCTTCGTTTTTATCCGTATTTTTTTTTAATTATGTAAATAAGAAATATTAATTATAAATATTAGTATATAATATATACTAAATTATGACACTTAATTTTAATAAATTAATTAGGTGTATTTTCTACTAAGATTAAAAGTTTAAAAAAATCCTAGAACGTAGAAGCGGCGGCGATGTCTCGCTCCAGGCCGTTAAAAAAGACTACGGATCGGATATTTATTTCATAAGCTGTATCGAAATCCAAAATCTCGGTTTTATTGTCAATAGCCAATTTCATAGTGTTTTTTTTTACTTTCCTTATATTCGAAATGAAAAGTAGAGTGCTTACTACGGGTGAATGACATCAATGCATACTCGGAATATAGCCGCCCTCGCTGCGCTCGGGCGTCTAAACACCTCGTATGCTATTGATGTCATCCGACCCTAGTAAAGCAATCTACTATAGGGCGGCTCCCCTACACCTAAAGTGGGGATGTTTTTTTTTCTCTCGATTATACCATCGTGTGGGGAATCATTTGATAGGTCTTCCAATAGTACATTGTTACCCTAGGGGTGAAAGTAACTAATTTAATCCCGAGACGGGGTTTGGCGCCCGAGCGTAGCGAGGGCACTAATAGTTCGAGGGACTAAATAAGTCTTTAACCCGAGGTAAACACTGTACTTTTCATTACGAATACCAGGAAAGTACCTTAGGAGCGGGTTGAAAGTAACGCTTTTCAACCCTAGGGAGAATCGTTTTCTACTAACAGCCGTCACATTATAAAAAAATTGTCATAAAAAATGTCAGTAGAAAACGATTCTCCCTAGGGCTGAAAAGTATTACTTTCAACCCGCTCCTCAGGCAACTTCAGACCTACTTTCTGAGTATGAGTAATGAAAAAATATTATGAGTAGGTATGTCAAAGTCAAAAGTCAAAATTTTTAATTGAACCTTGGCCTTCAAAGAAGGCTCTTTTTCACGTCGATAACTAATTATTAAATCATAATTTATTATGTCTCAAAGCTACAAACTACTAGCATTTCGGAACGACCACTGCTGAGAAGAAATGCCGAAAGAAACTCATGAAACAGTCTTGGTCGCCTAATATGCCAGAGGGGCTATTTATTAACTTTATACATACACTAGATTGTGTACAGTCAAAAAAAAAATATAAGAAAAAAAAAATATAATAAAACATGTTATGTTTGTGATCAAGTAACCACAATAAATTGGTTAAGAACAAAAAATAAAAATAAAATTCGAATCAGGATCGAAGCAGGATCCCCCTGGCAACACCCGTTCACGAGTTGACGCGAGGGTCAGCCATCGCAAAGCTCAACCATAATAGAGGGAACCTTACGACCCGGCCCACGACGCCGTCAACAGTTTAAACATTTTAGAAAAATAAATACTTTCAAATACTGTGTGTGAACATCATATTTTGATTTGGGGATTCTTTGTGATTGTATTTGACTTTAAAGTGCAAAATTTTGTTAGAGTCAAGTGTCCCCTTCTCGAATAGAAAAATAATACTCAGTGGATACGTGAGAAAGTCATGATACGTAGTAAAGATAATGAATTTAAAAGGAATATTATCACTATTATGTAGGCTTTACACTTTTAACTAGTAATAGCATCGATTAAATATTGTAATATTTTATCGATGGTAATAGACGATAAACTTACAAAATCGATTTTAGTATGAAAAATATTTGTAGGAACATTTTTCATTGAATATGATGGTATAAATACATAGTTATGATCATTAGTTAAATAAAGTTGGGAGTTAATTTTGATTGATGTGTCCACAGGCACCTTCGGAACTCTACAATGGTGGCACGATACGGACTTGACCAATTATTTACCATAGGATACATAACTAAGTAAAGTACATATTCTGTATATTTTGCATATAAAACCAAATTAATATGGCAACAATAGGATGAGAGATTAGGCGATTGGAAAAGTTCCTAGCCACCGCCGCGTACTATATCCGATTTTTTTCAAGAAAGATCTATGATAACTTTATATATTAAAGTACATATTTTTTAAAAGCTAGATTATTATTCTTTAATCTAGTATTTTTTTATTTGCCCAAAACTCAGTATTTTCAAAAATATTGACAGTTGAATAAAAAAATTCCAAACCGATTTTAACATTTTCGACAATATTTTCCTTTTTTCTGTTAAACTATACACTGAATGTCTCAAAAATGAATTCCTCATGCCTGATTTACTAGAAAATGACACCAAATTCGAGGTGGTAGGTAAATAGAAGCTGACAAAGTCAAAGTCAATTATTTTTATTCATATAAGCTTTTAAATAGCACTTATAAATCGTCACATTTTTGTTTTTTAGTTAGTTGACGTCATAAAATTACTTAAAGCTAAGTTTACCATGTAGTGTATTCATGTTTATTTTTCTTTTATTCTTGTCTATTTTACTATTATAATTACTTATTTAGCTCAAAATGTTCTTTTTTACACTTTCTATTGTAAAATTTCTACGTTGCTAGGGAATATTTCTTTAAACTTACCGCTATATCTTCATTTTTGGTTGTTTTATAGTATATATGTTTTTCCAACATATTTAATGTACTTTTCTACACTTTTCGATGATCACTTCTTTAAATTTTATTAAAATTATTTATGTTTTTCCTCATTTTAAACAATTTTGATTGTCAAGGATTGCGACAAGTCAGATTTTATTTTTCTAAAATTCTATAAATTTGTATGTAAACCTTTTCGCAAATGTTCTAATTTCGTATTTTATTTGAAAATTATGAAGCAATACGAAATTCTAAATCGAGGCCACAGAAATATTTTTTTTTTAAATATAAGCAGAAGGAACATAAATTTCACACACACACTGATGATATTTGACAGTATTTCAGTATTTGCATCCTGTTCATGATAAGGACTGTCACATAACTCTGTCCCTTTCCTTCCTTAGCATTGCAATGTATTGCAACACGAACCACTACACTGAAAGATTTATCATCCAAGCCGGATTTTTCATGCGAAATGATCCTTAACTGTCATATTTGTTGTGTTGTCACAGTTGTCATAAATATTTAAAATAATTTTTTACTGTTTTGTGCTTTTAAACTCAATAGAAATGATAAAATGCAACGTGTACAATATGTGGAAGTGTTTCATAAAAAATTTTCGTGGAATATCGTTCCTTCGGTAAGCAATACATGTTTTTTTGACGTGCCCAATGATAATATACAATTTCGTGTTATTTTTGAAACAATAACCATTATTAGACTTTTGAATGCTATTTATCAGCAATATCATTATTTATTTTATAAAGTAGTGTATTAATTATAACCATTTCATAAGAAATACTACAAGTAATTTAATAATTTCGTAAATAGCATAGATCATTTGACGGATCCAGTTTTGTTTACTATGGCTGGGCCGAATCAAGGCAAATATACGAATTTAGTACCTATTCTATAAAAATCTCAGGAATTCTTTCTTGAAGATTAAAATGCACATTTTATAAAAATACTGACAGTGAATTTTATTTCAGGACAAGGAAAATATGCCAAAAAATAATACCTCAAGAAAGAGAACTGTTATGGGGAGTATTTCTCTTACGTACTACGAGTACCAGGACAGTGAATGGACGCCAGCAACCATTAACATCATTGCAATGTTTCATTGCACGTGATTTTTAATAATTTAAAATAAATTTTATTGATTTAATGACTAGTATTTTTCCCAAAAGGGATAGAATTTCCCATCGTAAAAAGCTGATGCAGATCCGTCCGCATACCGCGCACGGCTTAAGATTCAGCGTCTCAAAATTTTTGGTTTTGCTACACTGTACCGAATATAATTAATTATCTTAGATCCGACCCTGTATTCTGTCGTTGTGTGAATAATAATCTTAGTGTGTGCAAAGAGTATATAATCACTACGTAGTGTGTGTTTTTGCCATGCAATTTCAAATGACATGTTCAGTCTGCTTACTATTATTATATGTCTGTGATCGAGGCCTATATAAAGACACTGAATGTCAGTCCGGGTCAGTCTTCATCTTCTGAGAAAACAGAACGGTACGAACGGTACGAACTATAAAGGTCTTGTCTCGGGGCCTGCTGACCCCGGGACCCTGCAAGCCTTCGCGTCGTTAATCAATATCTAACACGAAGAAGTTGCTGTGACCTGTGGATTGAAGTCTGGAATAAAGGCACACACTATCGCCTGCCACCCCTGCTATGCTGCTGTGACCTGTGGCCGAAGTCTGGATTAAAGGTACTCACTATCGCCTGCCATCCCTACTGTACCGCCAATACATCTTCAACCCTATTGTGCCGCCGGACAAACTTTACCTCCTGTCGGGATTTCCCCGACTATCCTGTCCGTGCCGTATCCGTAATTTTTATTGGAACTCTATCCGTGTCTGAGCCGTATCCGTGATTTCTTTGGAACTCTGTCCGTGCCCGTGCGGTGTATTTTTATATTTAAATTGTATTTTTTATTAATTTAAATTAGATATTAACTTCTCTTAAAAATCTGTTATTACTACATAACAACCACCGCCTCCAAAGCGCAAGTGGAGAAGAGGCGGCGCAACAAACTCCACTGCTGCATTTTCTCCAAAGACGTCACTTTACAACATATGTCTTACAATTAAATGACTGTATATGTGGACGAATATACATTGAATATTTATATGATATGTCAAATTTATAAATTACAATGACATGATTTTTTTAACGGCGTGTTCCTTTGAATACCCCCCCACCTACCCATCAGGGAGGGTGGATGGCTACCGGGCTAAATTAGCTTAACTTCATATCTCTAATTATGCAAGGTGTAACGGAAAGGGTATTACTATACAAAGTGAAAAGATTTGCTACCATGGGTAGATCCTTTATGTGAAGTTTCAGATTATTTTCAGCACTTTTAAAAAGGAGTGTTAAGAAAATAAATGATAAAACGAAATCTTTGCCATGTAAACAAACACTGCACATCACTATTCAGGATATTTCAATGTCAAGGTTGACTTTGCACTGCTCACACACATATCACAACACAAATTATTTCACCTTCTCGGTTACTATGAAAACCTGGTACTTTGAGCAGTATTCGCTTTCGTCACCTTTTGACAGTTTATACCAATATTTTCACAAAGAAACCGCCTACACGAGCAGAGCGGCGCAGCATAGCAGCGGCGGGAATTTTTCAATTTTACCTTATTTTAAATTGATTAATCAAAATCATGTTAAAAAAACCATTCACAAGTCGCTTTTCAGTGTTTTCATCATGTTTTTAATTAGAAATCAAATAACTCGCATAAATATTTTTCACTTTGACAAGTCAACAACTCAGGCTAATAGTGACAGTTACTTTTTAATATTGGTGCTGTCCTGGAAAAAGTACAGTCCCGTCTTTTATTAGCCAAATTCACACCACCTTTTTGATTCTGCCGTCCTAATACAAAATAAATATAAAAATGAAATATAATATAATAATTTTATATCCTACATAGAGCAACACGGACCTCCACGAAGTCGATGTTGCTGATAAATAGGATATTTTTCCGAATAAACCTCCCATTATTCCATGGATTCCTTGTATTAAACCAATGTTTACCTTTAATTTTATTGTCATATTTTTTTAATTTAATTTTTGACCATACTAGGATCACATATCAGCCTAATGCCGCGTTCTCGCGTTTACGCAGCGACGAGCTACACGTCACGTAGGACACAAAATTATATGAAAACCGTTGAGAATGGTCTCTTGTAACGTCGATATCAGCGTAACGTTGAGGGGAAAGAGCGGCGAGTGCGGAGTGGCTTTGCGGCGTCTCGGATTCTCGACAGATTTTAAGTCAAACTGTTAACAAATTGGTTGCACTCTTTCGTCTTAAAAGAGCTAAAAAGAGATAGACATATTGTCACAACAACTCCACAAAAAATAAATTCACAAAAAAGTTATTACGAGAAGCGGCTTTCTACAAAGGAACGCAGACTGTCGCAAACTTAAGGCGCCGCGTTTTGGATTATTTCTGATTTATTTTAAAGCCTTTTTTTAAATCATCTGGAATGCGTGCAAAGTTAAAAATATCGAAAGAAATTAGGTGATATTTGATTTAAACAATAATTACTGGTGGTAATCGCATCAGGCTAATAGTATTCTATTTTTTAATACTTATGGTAATGGCTGAAACGGTGGTGGCCGACTGGTGGGGCGCCCGCCTGCCCGGGCTACATGGCTTTGTATACCAATCTGACTCATGTTAGTTTTCATCGACCACCACTTGCTTCCGGTGAAGGAAAACATCGTGAGGAAACCTGCACTCTGGTTGATGATAATCAGCTAGTGTGTGAAATGGAGAAGGCAATGGCAAACCACTCCATTAAAATTGCAAAGAGAGTCGTTGTGTGTGTTTCATTCCATATAATGACCACAACCCTCAGTCATGAGGAAATACGACTAAAGAGAGAGATGGTAATGGCTAAGAATCCATAATAATGACGATTAGTGTGTTGCAAAAGGCAATACCAGTTTTAAAAACAAATTAATGTGTTATTTTGTAATCAGTGATATAAACTTCACCTAAATAAAATAATAAACCAAACAATACGATGAAATAAAATATTAGGTAATCATGGATTACATCCCCTTAAGCTAGCAGCAGACGGCGTTAGCCACTGCCACCTGCAAACCTCCGTTAACTATACCGAGACTTAGAGATTGTAGTAAAACATCGATGTTTATTATTAGTTATATAGAAGCTTTATTTTATTTTTTGGTAGGTAAAATTTGTTTTTGTAGTAGTTTCAAGGAGTGTATTTCCATCAATCTAGAAACCTTAAAAAATCTATAAAATATACTTTAAATACTTTACTATACAAAGATAAACGTATACACAACATCTTATAAAAAACCAAAAACATTATTAAAAATGCTACTTTTAACCGACTTCAAAAAAAGGAGGTTCTCAGTTTGACCTGGATTTTTGTATGTATGTTTGTCCGCGATTATCTGGCGTTTGGCTGTACCGATTTTGATGCGGTTTTTAGAAAATCATTTTAATGCAACGCAATAGAATTATATTTATATATCGACTAGCTTATACCCACGGCTTTGCCCGAGAAAATTGTACACCAAAGCTTTCCTTTATTATGACATGACCCACCCAGTCCATTAGTATAAACCGCATAAACATCTGTTCAGTAGTTTTTGAGTTTATCGCGAGCAGACAGACGGGTTGTCCCTAGTTTGTAAGTACCTTCCAAGAAAGACAAAATATCGATATATCGATGTTTTGTTTTCGTGTTTGCATACATCCCTAAGCCGGCGTCTATCAAGGTGCTGCAAGGTGCTGCAAGGTGCCGCCGGTCGCAGCGACCAGCTACACTCGACAGCACCCTGCAGCACTTTGATTAACGCCGCTATAAGTTGAACTGTTGACATATTGGATGTACTCTTTCTTCATATGCACTAAATGCTGTGCTAAAAAGAGACAGATATATCACACACATTATCACTACAACTCAGTGTAGTCGCGTGCTGCAGACTCTTGCGGCTTAAAGGCGGTCTCGTGATAATCGGTGTGCTGTAAACTCTAGCTACAGTCGACGTATTCGCCAGACCCCACTTTAACAAGGTAGAAGCGACGCCTTCAGAGTTCATTTGAAAATTTTGTCAAACCCTTTTTTTATCTCGTCAGAATGTCAAATCTTCAGACATACAGACATTTGCAAAAAAAGAGTGCAGAACCTCTTTCGCAAATTCTTATTTATTACAATACCAGTACCATAATTTCTAATCTATTACAATACCATAATGGGCACAGATCTCTCGAATTCTCCAGGATCACATCATCAGTCTTAACCTGGTGACTATGGGGCCAAATTGGAAATATCATCTTCATAAATACATACATATTATCACGCCTTTTTCCCGTGGGGGTAGGCAGAGACTAGCGATTTCCACTTGCTACGATCTTTACAGATCTCTCTTGCTTCCTCTACACTCATCACTCTCTTCATACATGCTCTCCGGTTATGGGTGCTCCTAATATCTCCCTTTTTAAGGAGGTCCGCAATCTGGTCGGAGTGCGTTCTACGAGGTCGACCCTGAACAACTCTTCCATTCACCTCTGCTTATAAATACCTTTTGTCAATCTCTTTTCATCCATCCTCTCAACATGCCCAATACATCTTAACATTCCTTTTTCAATTTTGGTCACTACATCCTCTTTCATTCCACACATTTCTCTGACATCAATATTTCTAATTCGATCTTTCAAACTTACACCACACATGCTTCTTAATGCTCTCATTTCAACCGAATTCACTCTACTTTCATTAAGTTTCTTCCATACCCAACTTTCACTACCATACATAAGAGTAGGCATTAACACTCCCTGATGAACAGCCCGACGAGCATTCTTGGACACTTTTCTGCTGTTCATAAAGGAATGTAATGCCCCATTCACTCGGTTTCCAGCAGCCACTCTTCTTTCAATGTCATCCTCGTGCTTGCCGCCTCTTGTGAACATACAACCTAAATATACGAATTCATTCACTTGTTCTACATTCTCTCCATTTATACCAATTTCGCATTTTGTAACAGTCTCGTCTCTTTCAAAAACCATTACTTTCGTCTTGCTTACATTCACTTTCATACCCTTACATTCAAATGAGTCATTCATAACTGTCACCATCTTCTGTAATTCCTCTTCTGACGACGCAAGCAATACTTGGTCGTCGGCATATAAGAGGCATTTGATGCGTAACTCATTCATTCTTAATCCACATTCAACATCTTTCAAACAGTTGTCCATGAATAAATTAAACAGCCAAGGTGATGCTACACATCCTTATCTAACACCTTTTTGGATATCAAACCAGTCTGTGTAGCTCCCATTTATTCTGACACATGCACTGGAGTTTCTGTAAAGAGATTTCAGTGCCTGTATGAGATGGCTGCTCAACCCATACATAGACAATGTAGACCACAACACATTCCTTTTTACTCTATCATAGGCCTTCTCCAGATCCACGAAAGCACAATACACTTTTTTTTTAAGTCGCCTGAGTTTTTTTAATGTTTATGCCCGCATAACTCCCTTCGTTTATGAAGATGATATTTCCTATTTGGCCCCATAGTCACCAGGTTAAGACATGTGATCCTGGAGAAATCGAGAGATCTGTTCCCATTTTATAGGTACATTTATGGCGATTTAGGTATCTATATTTTTTAGGAATTGTGAATTTGTTTTCGAAAAGCACAATTCGGTTAGGTAGAACTGATGATGAAGACCATATACATAATTGCAATATGTTGTTATTCGATTAGGGGAGACCATTTACCATTGTAAAGGTATTATGACTGTAAGTATCAATTGAAGCATTTAAGATAAAAGCATAGTTATTTAGCTTTAAAATTGTATTAAAAACAATAGCCCATGTTTAACAGTTAAGCAGGAATATATAACACTAGCTTTCGCCCGCGGCTTCGCCCGCGTGTATTTCCCACGGGAATCGTGCTTTTTCCCGGGATGAAAGGTACCCTATGTCCTTCTCCGTACTTCAAACTATGTGTATGCGAAATTTCAGAAAGATTGGTTCAGTAGATGAAGCGTGAAGAGGTAACAAACAAACAAACCAACAAACAAACTCACTTTCACTTTTATAATACTAGTGGTTCGCCGCGAACTTAGACCTCGCGATTATTATTTTAAAAATATGAGAACGTAAATTTACTGAACCAATTTGAATTTTCAGTAAAATATGGGATTCTGTTAAAACAAAAATGTAACGCGCAACGCATTACATTATTCAGTTATTGCTCGGTTGAAGAGAACAGATTTTCCAACCTTCTTTCTTTATCTATTCTGAGCTACAACAATTTATTTTTTTTATTTTTTTCCAAGCGGGTATAATCAAAACCTGGATCAAATATAATATCTGTAAACCGTTTTGATCTCGAAAGAGCTACGTATGTACATCCGGCGACCAACTCTTTTACGCCAATGTCCACGTCTACTTTATCCAAAGTAAGTGATTTATAATCGAGTATACTCGTACATATAAGGAGGAATATAACTGTTTCTGAAAACATTACAGTCATGTTTGGTCACGTTTCAGGTTTCAGCTCAATATCACAGAAACTGTTTCAACAATTTTGATATCCTAATCCTAACTAATATTATAAATGTGAAAGTGAGTTTGTTTGTTTGTTTGTTACCTCTTCACGCTTTATCTACTGAACCAATCTTCCTGAAATTTCGCATTCACATAGTTAGTAGTACGGAGAAGGACATAGGGTACCTTTCATCCCGGGAAAAGGCATGGTTCCCGTGGAAAATTTACGCGGGCAGAGCCGCGGGCGATATAAATGAGAAATATAGCAATACTCATCTCAAAAAATGTAAAATTTTATCCAAATCTCATTACCGGTTACAAAATTATAGAGAAATATTTATTTTCACTAAAATACCTACGTATAACGGCTAGATGAATCTACCCCGTAAGGGAAAATGTCGTGATACTAATATTATAAATGCGAAAGTGAGTTTGTTTGTTTGTTACCTCTTCACGCTTTATCTACTGAACTAATATTCTATAGTAGATCGTATTTCAGGTGCAGCGGTCTCAGGTGTTCTATGTGGCCCACCGTACCTTTCATCCCGGGAAAAAGCACTGTTCCCGTGGGAAATTAATGCGGGCGAAGCCACGGGCTAAATACTTGCTACACGCATTCCACGAAATTAATTTTACGTTTTGATAAGTTATCGTGGAACATAAATACGTGTACAAAAATGACACTAGATGTCGCTGATACGAAAATGAACGATTCATGTTTTAACTCAATATCTCTATAATAAAAGATGCGCAAAGAACTTAAAAATTATACACGCATTCCTAATATCAACGAAATTAATTCAACGTTTTGATAATTATCACGGAACATAAATACATGAACAAAAATGTCACTAGATGTCGCTGATACGAAAATGAACGATTCATGTTTTAACTCAATATCTTTAAAACTGGTGAAACAATTTTGATATACAGTATACATGAGAAAAATAGTGATACTATCTCGTGATTTCTGAAGTTTCATCCAAATCTGATTAACGGTTCAAAAGTTGTAGAGCAATATTTATTTTCATAAAAATGCGTATTACTCTGAAACGGCTGAACCGATTTTGTTGCGCAACGAACTTAAAAATTCTATGGATAGTTGCTACACGTATTCTGAATATCATCGAAATTAATTCAACGGTTCGAGAGTTATCGCGGAACATACATACATACATACATACTTACATACATACATACATACAAACAATGTTGTTTTCGCCCCAACTTGAATTATAGCCCTCGCTAGTTAGGATTAGGATTAATTAACGTGTGTGATTGTTACAATCGACCTCACATCAAGGGCGGTTGTAACACTGCCGGGGGGAAGTTGTAACATGAAAAAATAATATCAGTTTTATTTATATAAATTACCAGAAATGTACTTAAAACAAATCTACAATATTTAAGGTACCTCTATATTAGAACAAATCTAAAGTAATTCAACAAAAATAGTAATTTTCTTCTTCTATTTCGGGTCTCTTATTTTCAGACTCGCAAAATAATTTTAACACTATAATAATCAAAGCAAAATAATGAAATATATTCAGTCACTAAAATTTTTGTTCCTATCTATCTAATCAGACTCATCGCAGTTATGGCATATATAATATCTACACCCATCATATTATAATATATAAAATGTTACAACTGACCCCACACCTCCATTTTGGAATAATATCGTTACAAGTAAGTAGCAGCTTAACAGCATAAAAATAAACGTGGCTTAAGTTAATCTTTAAAATACAATGATTTCATAAGTACATTTTGAATAACGATACTAATGTCAAAATTTCCGATAATTTAGCAGTAAATTTAACAAAAATACTTACTTTTGATGAATAAAACACAATAATCCAGTGATTGAATGTAATTAACGCGCGAAAGATGACACAACACTGCGAATCATGTCAGGACTCGTTGCCCGCGTGCTTCTCTCCTTGCACTCTTCAACTATCGCGCACAGTTTGGATAATATTCGAGTTGTTACAACCGTACCCTGTTACAACCGTACCCAGTCTCCCCTACTCGAAGCCGATTAGGATATTCTTCGGACTTTGTTCCATAATCACTAGGTTAAGATCTGATGACGGGATCCTGGAGAAATAGAGAGGACTCTTCAAATTTTATAGGCACACTAGCTTTTGCCCGCGGCTTCGCGCGCGTTAATCCTTTCTTAGCGGATGCCTACGTCATAACATCTACCTGCATGCCAAATTTCAGCCCGATCCGTCCAGTGGTTTGGGCTGTGCGTTGATCACTATGTCAGTCAGTCACCTTTGAGTTAAATATATATATAGATTAACCTCGATTCGAATTTATTTTTAGTTACTCGTGTATTTTCTAATAACCTATCATGTAATTGCAGTCGTGCTGGCGGCGGCCGTGCCTCGCCTGGGCCTGTTCATCTCTTTGTTCGGAGCGTTCTGCCTGTCGGCGCTGGGCATCTGCTTCCCGGCCATGATGGAGCTGTGCTGCCGCTGGCCGGACCAGCTGGGCCCCGGCCGCGTCACCATGTACAAGGACATCGCGCTCTTCGTGGTCGGCATCGTGGGCCTGGTCGCCGGCACCTACACCGCGCTGGTCGGCATTGTCAACTCGTTCAAGAACTAGGCGAGCCATGAGCTCTGAGACGGCCACTTGATGAATCGGAATTTGATACATTCTTCAATTGCTAATATTTACAAATGAACCTTATAAACCTGATTCTTATATTTTAAAATATTTAGGAAATGAGAAATGAACCATTTCGGATTCGTCGATATGGCCATTTCAGTCCCTCTGGTGTGGCGTCAGTGCCTGTCTAGTGCGTGCGGACGATGTTTTCACGACTCATGGAAATAGCTGATTCTGGCTTTTAACGCGACGACGTCTTTGAATAGTAGGAGACAAATAGACAAGATTATTATTTGAGACGATTGTGATGTGACGACACTTACCGTTACCTGACACATTTTCATAGCTGATAGTTAAAGCTGCATAGCAAATGTTTTTTTTAGAAATAAATAATAAATGTAGTGATATAGAGATTAGGAATTAGGACCCATGCCCGCGGATCACGCCATTTCTTTTCTACTGAGCGTTAATACGTAATCGTTACACTGTCCTATTATAGATAAATATTTGAGATGTCCAGTGTAACTCTTATTTTTATTTTGGCCAAAACCTAGCTAATCAATGTGGCTTAAATATAGCCTACATACTTTTTTATAGATCTTATGATAAAATATGTAGCTTTGGACTCTGTAATATAATGTGGACGGCACGGCCTGGCGAGGCTGCGACCCCTGCGCCGCTCACAGCCGCGGCGACCACTCTAGGGAGCGCACTGTTGTGATCACAGGTAGTGAATGTTCCTTTATTTTGTTTTGTTATTGTTTATTAGTGCTACTGGTTTTGATTTGTATTGTAATACACATTTTATATTTCTACTATAGTTTTATTTCACCAGACTAAAAAAGGTGATTATCATTTCGACAATTAACTTGACTAGCTTCCTCCGTGCTCCAATTGAGCTAAAATATTGCATAGTTAAATAAGATAATCAATACATATAATAAAACTGTAACTGGTATGTGTCTGTACATAGGAGATATTTAAGAAAAAAACTACGAGAGTTCTTTTTAGGGCCAATAGAAACCAAAACAATTTCTTTTTAATTTTTGTGTCTTTCTGACTGTATGTTTGTACGCGCATCACGCAAAAACTACTGGACCAAAGTTGATGCGGTTTTCACGGTTGTATTATAGAAGGTCTTACTTAAAATCTGGCGTAGGTTTCATCTTGATACGCCGCTTAGAACACGAGATTAGCGCGGACGAAGTCGCGGGCACAGGCTAGTTAAATATATAAGTAAAGTCAAATCACACCGATTAAGTTACCTTCAAAATTCTAGAAATTGCGGGATATTAACGATACTGTATTTTATAACAAATATAAACAAACATTCAATACTCAGGTAAATGTGAAAAAGATCATTTCTTGACCCGACCGGGGATCGAACCCAGTACCTCTGATGTGGCATGTCGGATATAAACGCCATGTTGTAAGTTGAGACATGGATCCTATCTGATGATTAGCGGAGCCACTAGCACTCCGTAATAAAGTAAGGCCGCGTTCTCGCGTTTACGCAGCGACGAGCTACACGTCACGTAGGACACAAAATTATATGAAAACCGTTGAGAATGGTCTCTTGTACCGTCGATATCAGCGTAACGTTGAGGGGAAAGAGCGGCGAGTGCGGAGTGGCTTTGCGTCGTCTGGGATTCTCGACAGATTTTAGGTCAAACTGTTAACAAATTGGTTGCACTCTTTCGTCTTAAAAGAGCTAAAAAGAGATAGACATATTGTCTACAACAACTCCACAAAAAATAAATTCACAAAAAAGTTATTACGAGAAGCGGCTTTCTACAAAGGAACGCAGACTGTCGCAAACTTAAGGCGCCGCGTTTTGGATTATTTCTGATTTATTTTGAAGCCTTTTTTAAATTATTTGGAATGCGTGCAAAGTTAAAAATATCGAAAGAAATTAGGTGATATTTGATTTAAACAATAATTACTGGTGGTAATCGCATCAGGCTAATAGTATTCTATTTTTTAATACTTATGGTAATGGCTGAAACGGTGGTGGCCGACTGGTGGGGCGCCCGCCTGTGTATGCAAAATCCCAGGTTCGAATCCTGCCCGGGCTACATGGCTTTGTATACCAATCTGACTCATGTTAGTTTTCATCGACCACCACTTGCTTCCGGTGAAGGAAAACATCGTGAGGAAACCTGCACTCTGGTTGATGATAATCAGCTAGTGTGTGAAATGGAGAAGGCAATGGCAAACCACTCCATTAAAATTGCAAAGAGAGTCGTTGTGTGTGTTTCATTCCATATAATGACCACAACCCTCAGTCATGAAGAAATACGACTAAAGAGAGAGATGGTAATGGCTAAGAATCCATAATAATGACGATTAGTGTGTTGCAAAGGCAATACCAGTTTTAAAAACAAATTAATGTGTTATTTTGTAATCAGTGATATAAACTTCACCTAAATAAAATAATAAACCAAACAATACGATGAAATAAAATATTAGGTAATCATGGATTACATCCCCTTAAGCTAGCAGCAGACGGCGTTAGCCGCTGCCACCTGCGGCCTCCGTTAACTATACCGAGACTTAGGGGTGTAGTAAAACATCGATGTTTATTATTAGTTATATAGAAGCTTTTATTTTATTTTTTGGTAGGTAAAATTTGTTTTTGTAGTAGTTTCAAGGAGTGTATTTCCATCAATCTAGAAACCTTAGAAAATCTATAAAATATACTTTAAATACTTTACTATACAAAGATAAACGTATACACAACATCTTATAAAAAACCAAAAACATTATTAAAAATGCTACTTTTAACCGACTTCAAAAAAAGGAGGTTCTCAGTTTGACCTGGATTTTTGTATGTATGTTTGTCCGCGATTATCTGGCGTTTGGCTGTACCGATTTTGATGCGGTTTTTAGAAAATCATTTAAATGCAACGCAATAGAATTACATATTTATATATCGACTAGCTTATACCCACGGCTTTGCCCGAGAAAATTGTACATCAAAGCTTTCCTTTATTATGACATGACCCACCCAGTCCATTAGTATAAACCGCATAAACATCTGTTCAGTAGTTTTTGAGTTTATCGCGAGCAGACAGACGGGTTGTCCCTAGTTTGTAAGTACCTGCCAAGAAAGACAAAATATCGATATATCGATGTTTTGTTTTCGTGTTTGCATACATCCCTAAGCCGGCGTCTATCAAGGTGCTGCAAGGTGCCGCCGGTCGCAGCGACCAGCTACACTCGACAGCACCCTGCAGCACTTTGATTAACGCCGCTATAAGTTGAACTGTTGACTATAGCTACTATTACTGTTGAATATACTACTGAGATATTGGATGTACTCTTTCTTCATATGAACTAAATTCTGTGCTAAAAAGAGACAGATATATCACACACATTATCACTACAACTCAGTGTAGTCGCGTGCTGCAGACTCTTGCGGCTTAAAGGCGGTCTCGTGATAATCGGTGTGCTGTAAACTCTAGCTACAGTCGACGTATTCGCCAGACCCCACTTTAACGCAACCTCATTGAGTTTGCGACGCAATCATCAGAGAATAATTTTCTGCAAATCTAAGACATGATAGTTTCTTTTGTTTTGTCAAATAAAACATTGGCGAAACATCACCATTACATACTTACATCCTTTTCCTTTCGTTACACCTAGCTATCGTACAACGGCAGTGGCTTCATTCCTCACTTCTGGAAATCAATGGTGACGTACCTACTGTATCGCTAGGATTCGAACCCGCTCCCTACTAGCCGTGCGATGCCTGGCGCAGGCGCGTCGGTCAGAGCGGGCGGGGTGGTAATGAAAACTGCAGAGTGTGTGCAAGGTATTATACCACGATTTATTACATAATACACCGATTGAGAAATGTATCAGCGGTGGAACCCCGAGGGCGACTCGCTCTCCCGCGGGTTATATACTTCCTACTGGCGTATAACGTCTACAGGCGACCACATAAAAAAAAACTAAACATAAATACAACAATTAACGTTTATTTCAATCCATAGAACCATATAAATTAAAATCAAACAAAATACTACTCGTACATGTAAATCAATATGGTTTTATGTTGTTGCAGAGTAGAGGTGTCGGTAGTATAAATAAGTAATAAATAAGGAAGGCGCGTGTAGTCGGCCTGTGCGCGAGCGCTGACACGACTCATGCAAACACGGGCTTAATATATAACACACAGCATATACCCCGTCAACTATTACATAGAATTTCGTATGTATAGGTACCGTTATACATTCATAATTTGTGTAATTCATGTATATTACTTTAACAAACAAGATGGAATATCAAATGTTCCATTAACATTAAGTTCATTACATATAATATCGTTTGATATGAAACAGTGCATTTCAAAGTCAACCTTCACACCTTCGTAGAAGCCCTCACATGTAAACCTTTATAGAAAAACATTTTATTGTTCTCGCTTTGTATCCATAAAATACTTTCAAATGCAACAACTTCTTAGTCTTAGTTTATTAACATTATTTTTTCAATTCAATAAACATTCAATTGACTCATTTATCAACGACAAAAACCTACAAAAATATATTATAACAATAGCACGAGTCAGAGTGCGAGGGAATCGTCCGGGAGGGAAACGCATTCAGTGGTTGCTACCGGCGCTTACCCATATCGACACATACGCGAGTCTCGACACAAGTATAACTAAACAAAATTATATAAACTTTCAAAAATGTTAACAACTACAGCCATAACAAAAATATTCTAATAACGACTACGCTACGGAATCTACGCGACTACGCGAAACTATTCACTAAGTAAATTTGATTGAAACGAAACTAGTGTTCGCTCTCTACTGATCGACAGAGGGGAGGTCTAATCTCATACGAAGCGAGCTACGGACCGGACGGACGCTCGGCCCTTACAACTACCTATGTACAGATGCAGCCTACACTTGCGATGCGACGCGAGCCGCTTGAGCAAACTTGCCGGTGCCGGTAAACATATATCAATATTCAACAACATTAACTTATACAGTATCCGCACTCGGTCGGACCGCCTAGCTCGGGACGGGACACCACTATCACCCTCAACGAAAATAACTATTTTCCAACAAAATTATTTGGTCCGTACGTCGTCGACTGACCCTGTTTGAGTTCGAAGGGATCAGAGACGACGACAGATCAGAACTCGAGCGGAACTTTGGTTAAGATTCACCTATTAAACTAAGTATAAACTTACGGTAACTGCAATAATTTTAATCCTATAGTACGTCGCGTCACATCCGCAACTTCATTCAGTATTCTATTCAATATACAGCACGTCAAAATAAACTTTACAATCGGATGCGACGAGAGGATCCGCGGCGGCGCTGGGCGCCTCTAGTCGAGCGAGAGGGACGCGCGGCGGCTCGGGAGGTACGAGCGACACTTAAAACGAAACAACAGTAACATGTCAGGCGAGTGGGAGTGGGGAGCCGGCGGCGGCGGCGGTCTGTACTCTCTCACGCGCACTACTAGAGGTGACTCGAGCTCGACAGGAGTACCACGACTGTCCCACTGATCTAATGTTCACCTAATATAGTTTAGAACCACTGCGTTGTTAACTCTCTTAGGTGAAGCGAATCAGCCAGGAAGCTAAGAGGACGTGGAAGTATACAATGACCAAGTAAATATCAAAGGCAAATCAATTTGACCACTGCCAAAGAAATAATCCACTATGCGGTGTTTGGCCCTGGATGGTTAGCTAGTCATCGTTTACTACTTAGATCAAGCTATATCTAGACAGAGAGAGTGAACTGACATGTCGTGCGGCGTGTTTGTGCTACGCGGGGGGTGGGGGGGGGGCGCCTATACGTCCGCGAACTTGGACAGCTTCTCACGCAGGATGTGATTCTCTTTCTTCAGCAGCTCCACCTCTTGTCGCAGACCCATGTTCTGAAAATGCAAAGTTTGATATTAAAGTTTGTTAAAAATTCAACGTGGCTGAAACATTCTAATATCCGTCAATTTTAGGTATTTATGGTTTAAGAAAAGAATAGTAATTGAGTTCGAAAAATTGGTTGTTGAAATAAATTTTAATTCACCATAAAAACAAAGATAAAAAAAATTAATATCCGACACATATAGCCCAGACCTATTATAATAAATCAATATTTCATAATATAACTCTGTGTTACTAATATGTAAAACGTGTCAATATTAAAATAAGGTAAGCACATCTCACGACAAAGGCAGTTATATATTGACCACATATTGATTCTAACAACCTTGCACTTGGTCTATCTATTCTATGACTGATTTAGTCCTTGCTCTGAGGACTGATCGAAATACAGAATATGTATTTATGATAAATCATGGTGCAGATATTGACGTCTCTCTCGCATGCCTTTGGGCAAAAGCAGGCAAAGGCCGTCTCTTTTTTAAAAGTTGTCAACTACTTGGATAGAACAGAGTCGAAGACAATATGCAACAAGAAAACTTAGCGTGCACGTACAGAAAGCGCAGTCTTTACAAAAGTGAATAGATAGAACAGACATCATCATCCACAAGATGTCCACTACTGGTCGTAGTTCTCTCAGAGACCGATGGAAAGTGGGCTACGTTCAGCGTGTTGACTCACCTCTTTCTCGAGGTAGCCGGCGCGCAGCGCGATCTGGTTCTCCTTCATGCGGCGCGCGTCGCGCGACCGCTTGGCCGCCATGTTGTTCTTCCGCCGGCGCGCCCAGTACTTGTCGTCCTTGAGGTCATCGGGCACGAACTGCCGACGGCGACGATAGGTTAGCACGCCGCGGCTCACTCTCAAACCACCCTTCACCACAACACGTCACTCTGTGCTGCCGTCCCCGCGCCCGCGCGCATCTTACCTTCTAGATCATTCCAGATACCTTCCATATGGCTTCGCGATTTTTTTGGCCTAGTACAATATGTCCCACTGCTGTGACATATTCTGCTCCTCTCTATCCACTTTTTAACAAATCTCTGTTTGTAGCAGTTGCTGCCAGCAGTTAATGCCAACCATAACTTTCTACCTTTCTTTTCCTACGCTCTTTCAGACTATTTAAGATACTCTCAGTTTTAAAATTGGGAAAGGACGCTTCCACCGTACAGAATGTTATTAATAAGAAAGACTACGATATTACCCATATAAACTGGCCAAAGAAATCAAGCCAATGAACGAAAAGACGATACGGTGTTTGACATTATGTAAATCGAAAATTATTTCATTATAGCCCTTTTCAGTTCGAAAAAATGGATGGCAAAGAATGGCGATTGTACTTTTTGAAATTAAAATTGTATCACATTGAAAGTTCATTCAAAGTGAAATTGATAAACTTATAGGTACCCAGGACTATCAAGGTAGGTCCTCACGTCTTTTCGTCTAGAAGGGATCAGATGCGCGCAAGCTGTAACTGTACACATGTTGCTATCCGAGTCTGATCGTATGTTCGAACTTTTGTAGTAATCAAATCACTGGACAACAACACAGGCTATTGTATTTGCCCACCATAAAGTTATAAACAATCGTTCACAATCACTTATTAATTTTTGTTTTGGCTAGAATATTGCTGACGAGTTGACATTTGGATACGAATTCCAACGCTCAGCTCGGATATGAAACATATTTACAGCAATACTATGTACAGTCCAGATCAATCAAATGCTATTTATTGCGATTGTGTATTTACATAATAAAGGCAGTATTTCCGCCTCGCTTGATGGACAGGGATGATTATGTTATTTATAACATACATATTGAAAAATGTAGCGAATGAAAATAGATAATTTGTGTAATATCAGCCCTGTCAGCCCTGTCAACAGATATCAGAATAACTATTCTGATTTGTCATTTCTCTAATTCAATGTTATTAACCAACATAGCGACATCTTTGCTAAAATAGTAATCAAATGAATTCAGACTGAAATTATGGTTAAAATGTAAAAACATGGTTCAGAAATAAGATAATACATATAAAGCAAAAGATATTTAGTTTGTAGCAAAATAGCCTTTAGGTATCTGATCTGTATCAGTACTCAATTGCACACACATTTTTGAAATAAGTCTGTACCTACATACAATATTTGAAGTGTGTTTAGAATATGACACAGAGTCGACACTGAGGGTACCGTGACGCGGCTTGTCTGTCTGTCAAGAGTTTTATCTCAGGAACGCGTAGAGGTATGGTTGAAATTTAACTCAGGTCTAAAAATAAAACTTAAGTCACCGCAATCAAAAGATATCAAGTTGATAGTTTCTTTGAAAATGTTATTACATAAATAAATTAAAGAATTCATTGTTTTGCGTAAGTACTTTCATTTCAAAAGTGAATCAAAACCTTTGGGGTATTTCCCGTTGACGTAGAATCATGAAATAAGAGTAATGAATGTCACAATACTTGCAAAGGAAGTGGCATTTTTGTTTCCGAAAACTGACGTAGATCAACATTCAATAACTTTTACTTTAAAAATGCACTCACTTTTGATTTTCGAACGCTTCGTTTAAATCCAGTTTCCACAAATTCATTTGAAAAATGAATAATATAAATGTGTCGTTCATTTAGAAGTGCATAACCTCGACCCCCTCGAGGTTATTCACTTCTAAACCACTTTTTTACCACTTGGTTACCACATCGACACAGGGCTTGCATACCTGGTTAAAATTCTAAACCAGCTCACTCGATGCGCCATACATTTAAAAAAAGAGCGTTTTAAATCAGTTACGGTTGAGCAAAACCATATATTATTTCTGGTTATGTTCAAAGCGCGATATCATTTCAGTTCCTGTTCAAAATACCGGAAAGACCCAAAATATTTCGCTCTTTTCGACGATCGTGTTCTATCTCGCTCTAACTATGATTATTTCTCACTCTCGCTCGATATAAATCTAACCAATCTACACGCTGAGACTTGCAAATGCGTAAGTGAGATAAAACGCTGAGCGATATACCCGTCCTTGTCACTCGCCCGCGCGGGATTAACCAGGTAATTTCCGCTCGCGAGACCGATTCAAAAGGGTTTTCACTCCGATCGTAATGGCCCGAGCTTTACTGCGTAACCAGGTCAAAACACTTATTTTTTAGGTTTTTTATTAACCGGTTTCAAGCCCTGCATCGACACTCTACCAAAGAAGAAAAAATACTACGCGAAACTCTACGTTATTAACATACTGGTTATAAACGCGCGAAAGTTTAAAATAATGCCTTTCTTTTTTTCTACTAAATTAAATCAGATAACTAATAATTGTCCATCTAACTATGACGGTTCCAGAGATAGAGCCCTCCAACAGACGGACAGATACCTATAAGAACAAGTATACAAACAGACATGCAGACAGACATATAGACAGACAGCGGTGGCAGATTAATTAATAGGGTTCCGTTTGGACCCTTTAGGTACGGAACCTTAAAAATCGTGTCGGTCATGCAAATATGTGATGTGAAAAGAGTCGTATAGTATAGTAAAATATTTGTTTTTATATTATGAAAATTTGAACTTGGATGGTATCCATTATTAAATAGATGTCAGAATCTCTCAAATTGTATGTGGTGGTTATCAATTTGTAATAAAAAGAAAATAAAAAGGCAGTCACTAATTCTGACAGTTCTTTGCAGTACTTTGTATTTGGTGGTTTACATCGCCAGAGAGATTTGATTGGAATTCATGTCAGAACGTAGGATATATAGCTAGATTGGGCGCGTGAGTGGTGCTTTAAGCTGGTGAGCTGTGATACGAGTGGATTACACCAGGGCGCAAGCTTCCAATAAATACGGATAACTCATTTCCATTTACTTTAGATTTTTGAAATAGCATGATCCTTTAGTGGTTTAAAAATGTATGAGATAGTTATCTCAACCTATTTTTTTTTATTCGTAATTTAGTAAATTAACCTGTTTATAATAGTCTTTTGAAAAACTAGATCACTTCCAGGAAGAAACATCAATATAAACTATTTAAGCTACTGAATACAAAGTTCATTCAGTTGGTACAACAGCGCATTGGAAATGCTAGACTGGGCGTTGCGCCGAGGATCTATCTCGCCAGTTAGTTGTTATTATTACTTAGTATATATTTGGTAAAGCGTTAATAAAGCTTGTGTCAGGAGGCTGTGTTTGTGTGTGTGTTCAATGCATGTCTGCTAAGTCCAGACGACTGTATGCCTTACTTTTTGTCATTTAATTGAAGTCATGTTCTACCCATATGCCAAATTTTCTGTAAATCTGTTCAGCTAAAATCCAGTTATAAATTATTAAGTGTCTTTGTAGAAATTTATTAGTGCTTCAAGTTTTTTGAATAAAGATTTATTATTTTATTATGTAATACGTGTAGGTGTTGTGGTTTGTTTGATCGTTCCCTTGCGCCACGCTCTACGGTTGTGAGTTGTTTTAATTTCAGGCGTTTCAAAAATGGTATGTGTAAGAATTAGAAAATAAAATTGAGTCGATTTCGATTTTTCACTTATACATAATTTTCGAGTATCTATGTATTAAGTAGTTTAATTATTACAATTTTGTGTACGTAAATGCGTATATGCGGCACTGTCATTTACTTGAAGTACCTAAGTTGTGGTGTAAGGTGTGTTTGTGAGTGAGTGTAGGTGCGAATGCCGCCGCTCCCCGCAGGCAGTTCGAGGCATGCCGCTAGGAATGATAGCGCACTAACTTCATTTACCTGTTTCCGGGACTTCTTGATCATGGGCTGCGGCTTCAGCTCCTCGTCGGAGAAGGCGCGCGTCCGGGGGTCGAAGTCGCGCCCGGACGACGCCATGGAAAATGCTGGAAAGCCAATGGTCGCTCGTTAGCTTACTATACGAACAAAATATGTCCACGTGGCGATACAGTTCATACGCTGATCTGTGTGCTGCTTTTCGCCAAACTAACACTTATTGTCTGGCTCTGCGTCACTGCATGAGGCCACAGACAAATCTGCACCAGTAACTGGCATCATATTGGTCCTCACCGCCGAGTCGACACGTCAAGAAGAAGAATATTGTTCTCTAAGATCATACGGAATCCTTCAGTCTACCTCTGCACTACTACTGTACTGAATGTCTTTGGTCGGGGTCTTGTCATTATCATGAGCCTTTCAAGATCAACTGCTGTGTATAAGCCTCGCGTCTACGCTAAGTTTCTCCAACTCTGGGACTACTATTTTCTCGACAAAGACTGCAAAAATAGTATAGTATATACAGGAGAATACAGTGCTAAAGACTGGCCTAATTAAATCACAAATCAGTATTGATATACATATATTTTTAATTGATACAAATTGTGATTGCTATTTACTACTTGAATATAAAATTCTTCTGTTACAGACAGTGTGATTGACAGGCAACGCACAACCAAAACTAATTGGTGTATAGGAAGCTGAAATTCGGCATTCCAGAATTTGGCAGGAGGGTTCCTTAGCGGACACTTAGGGGAGTACTTAGATAGGATTTCCACTGAATCTCATTTTGGAATCACCGAAACCAAACAACAGTGGTTGTGTACTTCATCGGAAGTACTCAGAGATTTCTTTTTGATGCTTGAAATACGTTACGTATAAGTAAAAGGAATAAAAACAACATGTCTGTAATTCTGAAGTTAAGATGGCGGAACTTTGATTTATTTATTATCAAGCCTGCTAGGTTAGGTGTGACTATGGATTTCAACATGCTAGGATCCCTGAAGATCTTGTTTAGTAATGAAATACTTACTAGAGTCTGCGGGTGAGAGCGGTGGGTTGATGGTGTCTGGGCTCATGCAGTCCGAGGGGGAGGGCGAGCGCTCGCGCTTGGTGACGGGCGGCGGCAGGCCCAGCGCCAGGCCGGCGCCGGCGCCGAACGCCGAGCCGCCCAGGTGCGCGCCGCCCAGGGCCTCGCCCGGCATGCCATTCTCCGACAGGAACTCGTCTAGGTCCACGTACTGAAACCACAACGACCAGTCAAGCGCGGCCGGCAGACGAACCGAGCGGCCCACACTTAAAGACAAATGCTCAGCAACATTTGTAAGATAAGTTCGCTTTTGCAAAATTCGCTCGCACTTAATTACTAAATCACAAATTATATTGAACATTACATAATATATGCTAAAGAAAAAGGGAACAGGAATGCCGGACGAGCTACTATATTACCTAACGCGGGTGGCGTTAAAAGCCAAACTGTGCACGCTTCAGGTAATAAAGTGGCTCATGAGTTGTAGTACCTTGAGATCAGGGTCGTAGGGCAGCGTCTTCTCCCACAGGTTGGGGCCGAGGAAGGCGGCCTGCGCGTCCCACAGCTCGCTGTCATCCTTCTTGTCCTCGAGAGCATCCTTACTGTTCACCGACTTGCCTGCAACAAGAGCGAGCCGAGGTCACTTGCGGCCGCGCGGCCGGGTCACTACGAGCGTGCGCCCGAGCAGCGGCGGTGCTCGCTCGGACGGTAGGCTAACATTTTGTAGACCTACCCCACGTACTGGCCGCATTAAGCTACGTTCCAACACAGGAAAATGTACAAGCATACAATTACCATTTCTGATAAAAAATATACAACATTCGCTTGGCACAAAATGAAATGTAAATAATAATATTAAAGAGATTCGCCACAGCAAGGAAAAACGGATTAATTAAATCAAAAACATTTTATCGATGTGTAAAATAAAATATTTGATTAGACAAACATACATGCCTATGCTAATCCTGCTTTTTTATTTGAAAAAACTGAGAAGAGAGCTCGTCGATGTCCTTGTTTTCTGTTTTGATATCCGATGGTGGCGGGCATAATACGTGTTTCCTCATCCATGTCGATTAAACAATGGTATTATTCTTGCCAGGTTAGAACATCATCTCATTCATATTGAGAAAATAAAATTAAGTTAGTCTTATAAAGCACAAAGCATTGCGACCATATGACGATAACAAGCGTGAATATGTAACGAGGATATATTCGTGGGTAGATCACTAGGATAACTCGTGAAACAGTCTTACTCACTCTCTCTCTCTCTCTCTTTCTTTAGTCGTATTTCCTCATGACTGAGGGTCGTGGTCATTATATGGAATGAAACACACACAACGACTCTCTTGGCAATTTTTAATGGAGTGGTTTGCCATTGCCTTCTCCATTTCACACACTAGCTGATAATCATCAACCGAGTGTAGGTTTCTTCACGATGTTTTCCTTCACCGGAAGCAAGTGGTGGTCGATTAAAACGAACATGAGTCAGATTGGTTACAAACTCATGTAGCCCGGGCAGGATTCGAACCTGGGATTATGCATCCACAGGCGGGCGCCCTACCACTCGACCACCACCGCTTCATAAGTCTTACACTATCCTAGAAAAGGACGTACCTATATATTCTACTGGTGAATGACCCACATCGATCAGTTGAGCTGCAATAATAGGTCAGCTCGTCCCCGAACTGACTAATAGGATTAACGTCTGACTGTTAAACCCGAGGCAGGAGTATCAAAGGCTTTCAACTAGTTTTAGAGCTAAAAACATAGCTGCCACTAGCTGTGCACAACATGAAGGCAAAAAAGGGAAATAATGTAATTTTCTTGCATTCAGATGTGTTATACTTAGCTAAAAATGGTGTTAGATTTTTTTGAAGTAGCCTAATGCCTTGTTTTGGAGAGATAAGTAGAAAATATAAAGAATTTAAGAGGAAAATTTATCACTTGTATTTAGGCTTTATACTTTAACGAGTAATAGACGATAAACTTACAAAATCGTCTTTAGTATGAAACATATTTGCAGGAACAATTTTCTTTGAAAATGATGGTGTCATGTGTCTGTGTTGTACTGGGTGGGCGGGCACCTTCGGAACCCTACATTGCGCGTGGTTCGACACACACTTGACCAATTTACTATTTACATAAGAAGAGCGAGATACGAAAACAATCAATTATATAATCATCATTTATCCTACAATCCTGGATGCGAAAATTTTAATTATATTTGTTGCATTTTTATTCTGGTATTTGTTTCTTTTGAAAGACGATGAGTTGTTTTTCTTTTTCGGTCGCCTGCAGTTCAGCTTTTTCACTTCTTTAGTTGTGAGGTAAATTATCTTGGCTATTACCCTTTTTCTTCCAAACAGATGGTGGAAAACACGGCCAACCAATCTAGCGGTATCCTTTCAAACCAATCTATGGGCGATAATCAAACTACGAAAACATTTGAAAGCAAACAGTTCAACATATTGAAGCACGAATAAACCTCAAGAAGAAACGCTTAAAACAAATTGTAGCCGCAATAATACGTGAAGAAAAAGAAGAAGTGAGGGGAAACGTGCCGGCTGTGGAGAGGTGAGGAGTCCAAGGCGAGCCGGCGATTAGCATAGTCGACAATGAGCCGGTCGTGTCTCCTTACAAATGTTACGTTAAAAATATAATCCCATATAATACACCGAAATCATACAATCAACCTATGATAAACTACATATATGTACCGGCTTTCTATTTTGTTGAGACAAATAACATAAAGACATTTAAAATCATTTGAACTTGCTTTACCAACTACGCGAACTACCACTTATAATAACTACTACTTATAAAAATGTCTAGAACTACCATTAAGAGTACTATTGCATGATTAGTAGATGACTGACCGTGAAAATTCTAATAAGTTTTATGATAAAAATGAAAATTAATCCTGAAGATTATTTTAATTCGTTAAAAATTATAATGTAGCTTTTGGTCGGGTCCTAGATCTGTTTTTGGATGTCGCCTTGACCTACACAGAACCATCTTATCAAATATCCAGATTACGGGGCAAATGACAGTGATATTGAAAAGATCTTAAATATTTTGTTCTGATATTGGAATATACTAGATGAAAATAACCTACGGAACACTGCAATAAACTAAGATCGTGACAGTGACGACAAAACATCAGCTTGTGACACAATGCCGCCCGTGGGAAACACGCGAACCAGCGGCTTCCTAGCGAAAAACGAATGTAGGGGGCGGGGAGGGCGGCGGGGGAGGGCGCGGTGCAGGAAGCGGGAAGTAACCCACTTGCGGAGTTACGTGCGCGCCACGCTTTCCTCGCGGTTCCGCGCATGCGCAAGCGCCGCGCCACCTGCGCCGCGGCGGGTCACACGCCACCGGCCACGCGGCTTCAGATACCACGCTCCTGTACCACTACATCTTCCTGTGCCCACTGTGATATGGTCAGCGCGCATGTTCATCTATATTATATAACAAATGGGTCACTCACGTGTTTTGAATTGCCCACTAATTAAATGAATAAAATGAACATTCTAGAGTTATTTCTTGAAATGAAACCTATATCCTGAAATTCCCCACTTTTTATTTATAACCGAAACATAATTTGCCATTATCCGCATTTCTTGGATAATGTAAGATCGCTATAGGACTAGAATATAGGTCTGATGATATAATGTTAGTTCCGGAAGCAAAGCGCGAGAACTCTCACTTTCATCCGGAGAAAGTGGTCGAGCCGACGTCGACCGAGGCCGGCCGAGCAGCGCCGACGACGCTCGAAGCTTTATTTGCAATCTCCGACATTTGTTGTTTCCGGACTTCGGAATTGTTCACACAAAGATGGTTACCATAGAACTCCGAATGAAGCTCAGAAGAATAGGGATGAAGACGTATATCGATAGATTTGGAAGACATATTTGATACTATATAATCAAATTAGACATCTGTCTCAAATTATAATGAAATAAGTGTGTTTCATTCTCATAAATATGTTTTTATATGTAAGAGCAAATACACATAATAAACATGATAGAAAGTAATCGTGGTAGCATATAAGACAGCAAAACTAGGGACATCAACTGGCAGACCCGGCAGACATCGTCCCGCCAGATTTATTGATGTTCCGACAGCAGCGCCACCTACCGAGTCAAACAAGAAAAACAAAGTTGTGTTTTCAAACCATCTAGGATAGGAACGTATTAAAAAAAAACAGAAAATTTCATCCAAATCGGTCCGTTTAGTAAAAGTTACGTGACAAATACATATTATTATGTATACAGAAGAATTACATACCTATATAAAAGATAAACAAGGATAAGACATATTGCGCTAGGAATATGATGATAAAAGGTAAACTAGATTTTAAAGACTGCGGGAAGTCAAAATAATTATTGAGACTAAGAATTAATATCAAAAATAATTTTCCTAGATAAAATCTACACGTGTGGCTTGGATATGAATCTAGTGACAAGTAATAATACGCCTCGGAGGTCGTCAGTAGTTTAAAACCATCTACTTGTAAATTGTCATGAATAACAATAGAAATACCAAATTAACATAACATAACTGCGAGTACGCAGCGGAGAAAGACGAAAAATAATTGATTGTGATGAGTGTTGGGTACCAGGAGTGAGGGCGGAGGGCGCGCGCGGGGGGAGGTTGCGGAGAAAGTGTCCGAATCGGCGAGTTCCGTGCTCTGACGCAGCACTCTCACTTTCCTCGAGGGCCGAGAAAGCGACGCGGCGCCCAATGTTGCTCCAACCAAACTAACCTCGCCACGCTGACGCGCACCAACTTACGAATCCACAGCTTATTATAAATACCTTATCTACAACCACAAAAGGTGGAAGACAATCAATACGCAACAATACAAAATCATTTATATGTCAGGCCAAAGTCATTACATTTTATTGCAATAGAAAACCCTTTATTGCAGATAAAATTGTCATTAAAGAACCTTACCGCCAGAATAGCAATAATGTTGAAATTATGAGTTATTATTTAATCTTATCAATTTCTTCCAAGAAAATTTTCTAGATACTTAAATGGAAAATGCTGTCTTTACATTTTTCATGCTATTTTATGTATCAATATTATGCTGCTGTAACCATCTATGAGTTCCACTAGGAGTTCCTTATGCTTCGTTGGCGAATCACAGCGTAGGGTGGGTTACTGGTGGGGGTGATTGTGCAACACGTTTGCGTCCTACTCAGGAAATATAGGTGAGGAGTTGTTTGGAGAGGGGGGAGGTGTTAGCGGAGCGGGAAGTGGCTGCTCTTGCGCAATGGAGAAAGTAGCGTTTTCCGGTGACGTGCGATCATTTTCGTAAACGTGTGAATTGAGCGAAAGTGAACGAGAAAGCCGTAAGCACTGGCTCTGTGCTTTACTATCAGTCTCTCACTCATCCATCATCCACAAACTGCCATGACTTAAATGCTGCTTGACCTAAATACTCTGCTTGGTTTTATTTCAATTGCTTGACTTAGACCACAATCCTAGATGCAGGACGAAATAAGTTTTTTTTCAGTCACTCTGACACCGAATTTTTTTTCTTTTTTTTTTTGGTTTATAAACAATTTCACAATACATACATACAAAATTGTTCCTACGAATATTTTTCATACTAAAATCAATTTTGTAAGTTTTTGTCGTCTTTTACTCGTTAACGTGTAAAATATAACAGTGATAATTTTCTTTAGAAATTCATTATATTTGCTACTTATCACGGTTTTTTTCACGAATCTATATAACACCATTTTTCTGTTCAAATGGTGGTACTTAACTGTAACAAAAATTAGCATTTTAAAGTTAAATATTTTTTTAATCGAAAATAGGTCTTTGCACATTCATAATAATTTTAATTGACCTACATATCAAATATAACCCCAAACGATGCTATAATCCAGAAAAATCATCCTCACCTTAGGTGTAGGGGAAAAAATGAAATAGTAGTCCATAACCTGCTTCACACAATTATTCAGCAAGACATGCATGGTCATTTATGTAAAACAAGGAATAGAAAAGGACCGATTATGGAGCCTTGAGGTCCGCCTACGTGTACAGTAGCACTGCTGGAAGTTAACTGTTGCTCAGTTAACTTCTACTTTCAGTGTTCTGTTGTTCAGGTAAGAAACGCACATTAAGGGCCGTCCCAATAACACCATAAATGATCTTGTTTTTTAGTATGGTGTGATCCACGCAATTAATAGCTTTCGAAAAGTCACAAAAAACAATGACATCTTAGTTGAATACCCACGCTTCATAGATGAATTTGAACGTAGTGGATTACAAGCTTGTATCCATTTTGGACAAAGAATTAATGATAAGAATTGCCAATTCAGTGGTTTTGGATTACATTATTTTTAGATGATTAAAATAAGTTGTATCAACTTCGGTGACTAAAAAGACATTGTTTATAAAGATCAATAGAAATGTATTTCATGTAATTGTAAAGAACATGTTATTGATATTTAATCTGATTTCCTTTTCAGGGTTCCGTACCTCAAAAGGTAACAACGGAACCCTTATAAGGTCACTTTGTTGTCCGTCTGTATGTCTGTCCGTCTGTCTGTCAATTTTTTTTTTCTCAGAAACGTCTGCAGGTATAAAGCTGAAATTAATATCGAATACTCGGATCTACAGTCTCTTTCAATAAAAAAAATAATCAAAATTATACGTCAACACGATCAAGAGATATTACCGTAAATGTGGCGAATTTTCGAATATTTTGCGATTTTAGGCAGCTATCAAACCTATGGGGTACTTCCCGTTGACCTAAAATTATGAAATTTGGCAAAAAGCAAGGTCTAACAACACTTATACAGGAATAAATCTGAAAACTGTAAATATTTTTATGGAAGTCTAAACAAAAGTGTTACAAACTTATTTTTGCGCTGGATTCAGTATGAGTCTTAAGGATCGAACTGCAAAGTTAAATTTGTTTTTGAAACTAGTTGGACTTTTAGTTAAAGCTATAACGTGAGATGCTTTGCGTGTATGGAACCCTCGCTGCGCGAGTTTGACTCGCACTTGGCCGGTTTTTTTCCATTTAGTTTTGATTTGCTATTCGATAAATATGATCTAATAAAATATATGACATCTATGCTAATAAAGGCATAAAATATGATCAAATTACTTTGTTGCTATGTCGTGTGAGCTTTCAATGATGGATGCTCTCACCAAGTAATGAAAAAGTTATGTGTATCTGTGACATCCTGACAGATATAGGTATGTTGAAATTCGGATTCATGATAATAATTGAGACTCAACCTTGTGAATGGAAGTTTCCTTCCTAATAAATCTTGTATGTGACCAGCACTAGCTATGGCTCGGGGCTGTACTCACGCGGGCTTTTCACCCATTTCAACCTCTTAGAGATCATTATCATCATCAGCCCTTATTCCATTTATAGATATAGGCCTCCTCCATTTGACTCCAACTTTGGCGGTCTCATGCCTTAGCCATCCAGTCTGGGCCCGCGTGTCCCTGGATATCACCGACTCATCTTGACGGTGGATTTTCACCTACTAGAGTACCAGCTCTGGTATATGGTCTGGTGGCGAAAGGTGCCTTAGAGATAGGATTTACTAAATTTCTATCTTGGTAGTCAATTATACTAACGAGTATAAAAAACCTCTCTGCCAAATTACAAGTTACTACAAATTTAACATTAATTTATTCAGATAAGATCCATCTCTAAGAGTGAAACTTCAATTTATTTAAATGTAAAATCGGTACTGCTATATCGTTGTGAGACATGGAAAATATTAACACACTAGCTCCAGGTTTTAGTTAATAGCTGCCTGCGATACATAAGATCTTCTGGCCGGGTGTTATTTCTAACGAGGATTTGTGCAAGCTACCATAGACATCCAAATCAGGCACATAAATGGCAAAAGATTGGGAACACACTTCGTCGTCCCTACTACCATATTTCGCAACGGTCCTTGGACTGGAACCCGCCCGCATTTTGTCTGTAATTAGATCGCTTTAAAAAATCATTTAAATAGTATAAATGATGTTATGTTCAATTGTTCATACCTTATGATTTCACGTGGGGTCCGCATAATGTGTTATTTTTCTATGTCATTTAAGTTTTACCATGGGTAAATAGTAAATATACTTTCCATGGTCCAACATAACAATAAATATTATTATTGTTATGACCCGTGGTATAACTGAGCGCTCTCGACCCGTGGTTCAACTGTCTGTTTCCTTTCTTTATTTCAGTATTCGTGATATACGCTATGCGCCAGTAATCGTACTGATGTAGATTAAAGGATTGTCAGGATCGACTACAAGACATTCTATTTTTACTACAATCTTTTATTTGGAATATTAATTAGGTACCATTAATTAGGAACCAATAATTTGATATTTTTTTAATAATAATATTTTTTATTTAAAAACAATTGGTTTTACCGAATTAACTCTAGTAACTAATGTTCATAATAAAGTAACATTTTTTTTCTAATCTTGCAAACCATTTTTCACCCACTGTCTGTTATTTGATTGAGCTGAAATTTAGCGTAGGTATGTACTTATGTAAACCGAAGACAATGCAATATTATGGCACCATCATCGGGTTGATCTGATGATGGAGCCGGGATTGGAACTGGAACTCTCTGATAGAAAATACTAGGACAGTCGAGTTTGGGCTCGTTTGATTTGTCATCATGAGCACTTTCTCTCATAATGATGATGAAGGTCTGAAGATGGAGCCGGAGGATGCCATGGGAAGTCCTAAGCGGACATTACATTTTTGTCACGCACTGAATGCCCCAAGACCAGGTAGCGATAAAAGTTTGTATCAAATATGAATTTTTGTATAAAACTTATTAAAGCTTTTTCCAGCGCCCGCGTCGGATTTCAGGAAGATAATTCCAATAGATTTTCTATTTCATCAAACTTTATAACATAATATTAGTTGGAATACTATTCTATAAACACATCGCGGTGGTAGTAGAAAAGGCAAATGGCAAACAGCATAGCGATGCGGCGTGGACCGCGGTTCGCGCTAACGAAAGTAAAAGTCGGAAGGTGACGAGAGCGGGGCGGCGGGCTGCGGGGGACGGGGAATGCGGAAGAAACGCAAGATTACTTTTACTCTCTGCGGAGCGAGTGGAGCCTGCGAGCGTCGACGCTGCTCCGCGGTGCAAAACTTAACGTGACGTCACAAAATAATAATGAAGGTCAAAGTTAAGGTTACGTGGCTGATCTCACGTCTTGTTATATCACCAAATTTTACATGTCTAATGTGAAAAAAACATCAAAATAAATCCAGATCTCCGCTACACTGAAATCGAATTTCACGAATCTCGTGATGACTACTCAGGCGTCGATTTACATTTGCATACATTACGTACGCAAACAACTCGTATCGGTATATCATTTTTTTTTTTCTAAAATTATATTCGGTTCGGTAGGTAAGGTAGCCAACAGAAAGTCTCCAAAACGAGACGTTATATCAAACTTTTTCTAAACAGCCTGGACCTCTTCACTTATTATCCAATGAATTTTGGCATTCCTCAAAGGAGTGTATTAGGGCCTACGTTACTTATTTTTCGGCTTTCATGTTACATAGTACTACAATTTAATTTCTTAGTAAATCTCAAATAAAACCTTCCGTACAGTCATGTATATGTACGAAAGAGACTGGGTATCCACGACCCAGGGAATCCTGGCGTGGAACCCAGACCTTAATGCTTATTATAATCCACTCCGACAAGTAGTTACCTATCACGTACAAACGAATCTTGCGAGAGATTCAAACAATAGTCAGAAGTTGTGCTAACTTATATAAACGATATGATTCTTCTCCTATCGTGTATTTCACTATTCCGTAGTAATTCTAGCCTTATACGAGGTTTGTATTACATCTGGCTTATCAGCGTTTATCGTTTCATTTTTGGATCTCATAATTTTGAAACTAAATCATACATTTGAATATTATAACAAACAGCATACTCTTTTAGCATTTTCTACTTCCTCTTACATTGTTGTGATCATACTGTCATCTGTCACTCGCCGAGCAGCCGACACAATCATCCACGTGACATCGAAATTATCACTCAATCATCTACATTCATAAAATTGTTGTAGTTAGTTGTTCCTACAGTGAAGATGTCGTGGATATGTCAGAATATAAAACAAATTAACTATGATGATCATTGTGAGGAAATGGTACTTAAATTTAATGACTGATGAGCGTCGTAAAATAAATTTTTAGACATAATGCTAGATGACCCTGCATTCATTTATAGAAAATATCTCAGCCTAATCGAACTTTGGGACTTAATGAAAGTAAATAATAATAAAACAGGTTTGAATAATAAGTGTCATCCGCCGTGTTGGTGCTGGCCTACGCAACGGAGACCACTTTCGATCATCGAAGCGTATTGTCGAGTTGAAAAAGTAAAAGTGGTCTGCCGCTGCTTGCACGCGGAAGAAAGCACGTGTCGAGGATCGAGGGGGGAGCGGGTCGGGGCGAGGGGCGCGGAGAAAGTTGCCAAAAGGTCGGCACTTTTTCCCAAATATTCCAAGTGAAAGTGCGCCGCAGGCGACGCGCAGATTGATAAAAAAAAACAGCGATGACATGACCTGCGACGTTTTGTTGCACGAGATAGCTACCGAGCTGAAAACCATAGTAGTTCAATGCATTGATCACTTGAATAAACAAGATTCTTTAACCAGATGAAAGAAAAGATGGGTTAGGCACATAAGATAGATTGCAAATTGCCTTTATTGTATAATTGTCTAGATTGTAAAACTATTAGTACCAGAACAACGGATTTTATATTTCGATGTAATGTATGAAAGAAATAATTTTATCATTAGTAGTTTGAATGTAAAAAAAATATAGAACCCGAATAAGAATAGCAATGACCGTAAGGCATGTCGCAAGTCTCGAATCTAACCACTGGCGATGGCGGTTACACCGTAATCCGGAAACAATCAACACAGGTGCGCGGACGCCGATTAAATGATTGAATTGTTTCACAATTGTTTATACTCTGGCAAACCCCTTTTATGGAGAACTGATTTCAATATAATCTAAAAATAGAAGTATAGAAAATATAATCGTTTAAACTACTACTGCTAAAATGGATCTTGGTCTCTAAAACGAGAGAGTGCAAGAGTAGCCGATCATAAAATGGCAACAGAAGGGTCGAACGATCACAAGATCGTGAACGTATTGGTTAGGTAACCCTAATGAATATTATAAATGCGAAAGTGAGTCGGTTTGTTTGTTTGGTTATTTATTAATATGGTATGAACCAATCATCCTGAAATTTCGTATACACATTTCGTGTGGACTGAGAAGGACATCGGGTACCTTTTATCCCCAGAAAAAGCACTGTTTAGTGGGAAACTCACGCGGACGAAGCGAAGCTAGTATAATATAGGATATCCATGAAATTTTTAAAGTTGCGCATATAATTTAAATAACTGACACGTGATCTACAAGGTCAATGTTAATTGTTTAAATTACATCTGTATTATCGAAAACTAACACAAATATTCAGAAATAGGTTAATTCAAAATATGGTGGTGTTTAAATTTGGCTAATCGATCATAAAACACCGAAGAATTTCTCAGCAACAGCAGTTTATGAAATTATCCTGCGGAATAAATTTTAAGTGGGATCAATCGATTAAAAAGCCACGACAAAGATGGTAGAAAAATAACAATGCGCTTGAATATTGTAACCTATCTACAAACAAAGCAACAAAATAATAGATGAAGCCCAAAACGTAAACGAAAGTTTCAACTCAAATAATTTATTGCTTAGTTTGGCTGATGAATTGGTGATATTGGTTTAGAAGTGGTGATTTATGTGGACCCAATATGAAAATTTAAATATGGAAAAAACATCCTAAAACATTATATAATAGAAGTAATAATAAAAGACTTGATTTTTGATTGACTTGATTTAGCGGAAATGACTGCTGTAAACATGGAAATGCTGGATTTGAAAATGTGTCTAAATCGTAGAATGTAATGAAGCTCTTCGGAAAGTTTCAAGTGATTGTTGACTTGAGGGACGTTTCCATAGGCAGAGCGTTATCAAGGTAGAAGAGAGAAATAACAATTGTGGCTTAGGCACGTGACGTCATACACGTGTGCTATTGTACCATTGTCTGAGGACGCTGTTAACGCTGTACACTGTACTGGTGACCAGCGATCGGACACACTAGTCTTAAGAGGTTTTTTATATAAATATTGCCAAGCAGATGCAAAGCAACTTGATGGAAAGCCAATATTGCTAGGACTGAAGAATCTCCCGTTCTTTTTGAAAATCATAAATTGCAGCACTCAAAGACACGAATGGCGATATAACATTATGAATTTTGATAAATATATGCATTATGGAACCTATTATTTTGACTTGTTGAAGTGTGATAATAGATTAAACTTAGATATTTTATATGGCAACTTATTGAAAAATCAATTAATATCTGTACCTGTTTGAATGGTCAATTAACACTATGGAAAACTAACTTGACATAGGTCTGCACTATAATACTTTCTAAAGTGTACATAGAAGCAGAGAAATATAAATTCGTTATCCACCACTTTTGCAAAGTATTATTTTTTTTGCCATTGTCTCTCTCACTGGTTGAAATCTTGAATAACAGGTTGGCAGTCTGCACTCAGATCCAAGATCCAGAAAAGAGTTTGGTCATTAGAAATACATAGGTAGGATACGTTAGCGGATGCTCGTCAGTCCTCGGATTGTCGGTAAACAAACAAACGTCAGCTTGCGGCCGCGCACGGGCCGGTGGAGGAGTACGGCTTCCGTGCGTCGCGTCGCCGGTAATCGAGTTTGCGACGGATCCGAGTTCTGACCACGTGATATCCATTCGACCACTACTAACAAATTACATTATCTCAATCCGTACCTCTGTCCGAGACCTCGATGTCACAGATATGACGAGACCCACAATTTGTCTCAAATATTACGGACACTGCGTTATCAAGTAATCTTCAATAACATTTATTTTGAACAGAATCGTTCCACTAAGTAGTCGGGTCAGGTCACAGTATTACGGCGCGTCACCGACAGGAGAGGGTCCCGGTGAAAGTCCGAAATCACCGAAACAATGAGCTCTCGATCAACCGAAAACTGCTGTCCGGGTTGCGCTCGCGCACTTTCTCTTTTTTTCGCAGCTCGCGCCCCGGGGCATCGGGAGAAAGTGCGTCCGCGACGAGGGTCGACACTGACCGTTGACGAAGACATGCTGTCTCCAGATGTGGTACTGGCTCCAGCGGTCGTCGTCTTGCGAGTGCTGGTGTTGCAGCTGGGGCAGCGAGGGCAGCGGCGGCGGGGGCGCCGGCGGCAGCAGCTGCGGCGGCGGCGCCGGCGGTCCGAGCGGCTGGATGGGCTGGTGCTGGTACTCCATGGCTACGAGGCGCTGGCGAGGCGCTCGCTCACTGGCCACTCATCGCGGCGCTCGCTCGGGTGCGTGCGCTCGCTGGGACGCCCGGCACGCGACTGCCGCCGCGAGGGCCGCGCGCGCCGCCGCTCCCTCCCGCGCACCCCTCCCACCCCCGCCCAGCCTCCTCGCAGGAGTCCTCCTCCGAGCCTCCGCACGCACGACACAGTTTTTAATTGAAGTGACATAATGCGATGCGCGATCACTCTCGCCGCCGATAACTGATTACTCGTCGCGCATGTTATGTGTACATACGAATGCACGTGTCGTCTTTCGCATGTAAACAAACAACTAAAGTGGCGCTATCTAAAGACATGCTATTCAAAACATACTATACTGTCCAAATTTGTACGCTTTAGATTCAACATGCGCTTTCAAAAATTTCGTAAATATAGAAATAAAAAGTGTTATAAAATGAGAATTATTTTTTAAACATGTTGATGTTTCTTTAGAAAAATGATAGCAAAGGTTAAGTTTAAGTAACTCCTTTTAACATGAGATTTGGAATTTTAAACCTATTTCATCTTATGCAAAATATTAAAATCTAATTGCATTGTATGCAGTACTTAATAAAATTGTATAATCGAGCTGTATGCCAGTCCGTAGAACAGCCACCAAGCCAGGCCGGCGCGTCGTCGGCCCGCAGAGCGCGTTTATGTCATTTGTACCGGAGTCCCGCATCCCGTGTTCGCGCTCAATATATGAAATAATACAGATTTTAGGTTAAAATCCAATAAAATTAAGATAAAAATAAGTTACCTCTGTTATAAGATTAATAAAGTTGCAATGATTTTCCAAACCGATCTTATGCGTTCTTATTATTTTTGATAATTTGGAATTTTATGGGTATAATGAGGTATGTGCACGTGACGAAACCTGGAAATTTGTACTCAATAGTTCGACTATTTCCAACAATTTATTCATTTTGAAAGTATGAATATACGGAGTATTGCGGATGAGTCAATTACGATTTAATAAATTTATTTATAAATTTTCTAAAATTAAATAATATGCTGGTATGTAATACCTACACTTTCGAGGATGAGGAAATTTGACAGACGGACAACAAAGTGGTCTTAAAATGATTCCGTTTTTGCATTTTTGGTACGAAAGTCTAAAAAGCTAGGGAGATGTATAGAAGTTTATTTCGGCGCGGCTGAAGAGAGACGACAACCGTGCCTGTCTCATTTCTGAACAATTTGATAGGCTTCAACAATTCCAGCCCCAAGTTATTTAGCGGAACCACATCTCTAGACACCACTGCAATAGTTACTACCACGGAGTGTATAAAATCGGATTAGTACAAATATTTAATCTGTTATTAAGATAATTAAAATCGCACGAACTTAAAGAAATAAGGTAATTGATAAACACTTCGCGATATAAATTATTGTAATTGAAAAAGACTAACGATGTTTGACGGTAAATAATGATGTCTGTATGAAACTGTCCCCGAACGGCGCGTTGGATACTGCCGTGGGCACTTTACTTTATAATAATGATGTCTGTATGAAACTGTCCAGCCCCAAGTTATTTAGCGGAACCACATCTCTAGACACCACTGCAATGGGCACTTTACTTTATAATAATGATGTCTGTATGAAACTGTCCCCGAACGGCGCGTTGGATACTGCCGTGGGCACTTTACTTTATAATAATGATGTCTGTATGAAACTGTCCCCGAACGGCGCGTTGGATACTGCCGTGGGCACTTTACTTTATAATAATGATGTCTGTATGAAACTGTCCCCGAACGGCGCGTTGGATACTGCCGTGGGCACTTTACTTTATAATAATGATGTCTGTATGAAACTGTCCCCGAACGGCGCGTTGGATACTGCCGTGGGCACTTTACTTTATAATAATGATGTCTGTATGAAACTGTCCCCGAACGGCGCGTTGGATACTGCCGTGGGCACTTTACTTTATAATTAGATATTTAATGCACTTAGTTTAAATAATGACTAAAATAATCTTATTTTATGTAAAAAAAAGATCGTCTGCAAAAGAAGTAGCGCGCTCTTCTTCATATTTACACTTTGACGGTAAGAAGGAAGAGTGTATGAGGAAAACTTGAACTAAGCTGCTAACGAAGATGACACGACATACATACATAGAATCACGTCTTTATCCCTTACGGGGTAGACAGCGCCAAGAGTCGTGAGACTCGAAGGCCACGCTAGGACATATCTGTGATAACCACAATCTAACGCCAGGTGGTCAAAAACAAATCCATTTAAAGACAAATCGAGCAAAAGAAACATGACTCTCACCGGCGCGGTTGGTTAAAAAAGCAATAGTAAACACTGCCGTTGCCAATCCCCCATTGTTGGCTTATCGCCGGCGATGCAGTTGCTGTTTTTTTATGAAAGTGGCGAATTGCGCGCCGCGACTCGGAAGCGCGCGATATTGGTGTGCGCGTGCGCGCCGATGCCTGGCTTTCTCTCATCGGAACCGAACGAACAGGGTCCTTATTACGGTGGCTTTGAATCTGATCTTTTTATCAATTAAATCAATGGGCCGCTTAGTCATCTCTATCTCTTATTCTCTCTTCAAATAGGATGGAAGATTCTTACGCTATTAGCTTTTTCGTTTTAGAAACTAGAGAGAGATCAACATTTCAAATAAAATTACATTAATATTTTTTATTAATTTTTAGTTAAACCTACATGACTTGATATTTAACTTAAAATTTATAAAAATATGATTGCAAAAATACATGATTAAAAATTTTAAGTTGGCATGTCTCAGATCACTCTTAAATGTAAACAAAATTCATAGTCTCAGCCTATACTAGGGGTTAGGCAAGAAAATAGACGAAATCATAGAGATTTGAGCGTGAATAAATTGATTTAATATCTCCCAATGGCATTGAACAGATGGACAAATGGCTTTGTCTATAGTAATCGGTTTGTACCGTGGGATACTGACGTGAGTGGAGGAGCCGAGAGAGCTCTGCAAGGTACGTCAACAACATTATCAGTAGCAACATGTTATTTTACATTTGAGTAACAACCTAGGATATTTTTGTGCCAAAATTTACGCTTGTGTCTGGTGCTCACAACCACATAAACAACACAATGCAACAAGACTAGGTATATACAAACTGCGAAAGTGAGTCTAGTGCAGAAGGAGCTAAGGTAGGCTATAAGCTCAGACCTGTGTCAGAGTGGTTGAGCGTTGCGATAACAGAACAATAGGCAAGCGCGAGGGAGCAGGTGCGCAGTGACTCACGGAGCGATGGAATTCACAACAAGCCACTGCCGCTAATGTAGCTGGCTCCACTGGCAGATCTCTAACTACTTCATCTGGGTTAAGTTTCCCTCTCCTCTCCCTCTTTCTTGCTGTGGGTCGCGGACATTGAATAGAGCGACATATTTATTACGATTAAACTTGTAGAAAACGAGTGTCTTCTATGTTCACAATACCTATGTAGAAGTCTATGATATTTTGCCATAAACTTCGCTAGTTAGAAATACTAAAGTAGACCGATTTAGAAGTAAGATTATGCTAATTATAGCAGGTCTTTAATTGTAAGTCTGCTTAGCAGGAGTGATGATAACGTTATCTATATAGTTCATGACATTTCAGAGAAAAATATTTTAATGTATTTACCGGGGATAAATTGTCGTTAGGTCCATCTAACACATCGATGGAGAATATATTATAAAACTATTTGAGGCGCGGAGTCAGTAAATTTAGAGAGTCAAAGGATACTAAAAATAATGAAAATATCACACAATATTTAATTCTACGCTTCGTTGATCGGAACGTACGCGCACTGACGGTTGTCAGTGCGATGGTAATCGAATTGAATATTCTATCAACTACCAAATTCTAACGACGACTCTGTTCTTGTTTTAATCTATTAATTATTTTATATTAAAATACAAGTTTCGCTATAACCAGTTGCTGACAGTATTGTATTTATTTACATTGCGAAGTAAATAACATCATCAAGCAACAAATTGTTTCAATCAAGATCCAGTCTCCTCACCTGCACCTGAGCATCTTTGAAGAGTGGCTGCTTCTCTTAGTACAGGCGGCCATACTAAGTTTAGATAACATTTTCGGAACGTACGAAATTGAAAACGATGAAATGTGTACAGTCATGCAATTACAGGTAACGAAACTGACCTTCTTTTCCTTTATCTCAACATTCATTAGAATTTGTACCATCCTAATCCTAATCCATACTAATATACTATATATACTATATTACTATATAATAATATTATAAATGCGAAAGTTTGGATGTGAGTTTGTAAGTCTGTAAATTTGTGAGGATGTTTGTTACTCAATCATGCAAAATCTACTGGACGGATTTCGATGAAATTTGGTATACGGGTAGAAAAATACCGGGAATAGCACATAGGGTACTTTTTATCCCGAAATTCTCACGGGAGCAAAGCCCCGGGGCGTGGTGTATGAAATAAATAATATTTTTATAGTCCGAAATGTGAAAATGTTGTGTCATGGTCATCTAATTTTTTAATTAAAAACGAGCAATTGAAGGGAATATAGAAGAAAGACGACGAAGAGGAAGCCAATAGAAGGGAAGCGTCTCATCCTGTCGCTGGTTGACTGGAAGAGGACATATGGATTCCTCCATGGCATAATTCCACCATTATATTTGTAATTTTTATCTATGTATCCTTAGTACAATAAAGATATTACAAACAAACAATGTTTGCGTTGAACAGTTCTTTTGTATTGTTAATTTGAGGTTCAACAACTAACACTCTTTATCGTATACAATACGTATTAAATACATATCATCATAATAAACCAAACTAAAGTAAAACACGATTTTCAATTTTTTGGTCTGACGTTTGTACAGGCATACAAATACCTCAACTAAATGGATTACAACTTTTTTTGTTATTCAACTTTTAAGCCTAGGCCACATATGGGGTGGGTATATATAATTGATTTTGTAAACTGGAGCACCCAATTGAAAACCATAATAGACCAGCTAAACTATAGGAAATATGGAAATGGTGGCTCAGCAAAAGTTGGTCAATCAAATGAGTATTTTCTGTTGACGTATAGAAGTCGAATACCCTTAATATTTGACGAAGAACTTAAAGAGACCAGCTACACTATTACGTATATATATGAAAAATGCGCCTTGGCAATAGTTGTACGTACAGCCTATTGGATACGGGACAGAATAAAGATCGCTCTCGCATTAGGTAGCATCGACATTACTTCCCGATGAAAGGATTAAAATGGAATAGCAGGCGGTGTCGACCTAAGGAGTACGGACTAATTCTTTTATTATGGCCAACATTACGTTGCTTGTTCGCGGGCTAGTAACGTTTCAAAAGTCTTTACAAAATAGTTAAAAATATATATAATTAGAAAACAACTCAAAATAAAGAAGGCATGGATCATAAAGTCCACGTGTATCGTATATTAGAGAAGCTGGTGTAGCAACTGACGTCAATGCTTTGAAATATTAATCTACTACCAAGCTGACATGGCCTAACAATGCAAATTTGTGATTTGTCTTTTTTATAATACCATTGTTACAGGACTATCTACAATTCTTGAAAATAATTTTAAGAATCCCTATATTGAAATAGCTGTTTCATCAATAAAAACTCCTCGCAGACGTTATGAATTACAAACAACCTTATGTTTATATGATACGAACTGTGAACGAGGTTTTGCTCCACTGTAAAAACTGTGTACTGCAAAAAGTACTCTTGCCTTTCCAGTATTTTTCTTTTTTTTTTACTAGCCTGTAGGTTTTGTGTCCCACTGCTGGGCAAATACCTCCCCCTTTTTCTTCCACTCGTGTCTCTCTAGCGCAATTTGTGGCCACTCAGGTAAGAAATTGTCTATGTCATCCCGCCATCTTCTTCTAGGCCTACCTCGTCCTCTGCGGCCGTCCGGTAACCAGAAGGTAGCCAGTCTCGCCCACCTTTCTGGCGGCATACGACAAACGTGTCCCGCCTAGTCCCACTTCAATCTGGCAGTCTTTGCACCTACGAGTATTTTTCTACAAATGTAAAAAAAAATATCAAAATCCATTTTGTGTAACTGAGTATGTTTGAAACTCACAAACTCACATCTAATCTTTCGCATATTATATCGCTTTCAGAAACAGCATCACAATTCACAACATTACATTTTGAAATAGGGGTACCTTAAATTAAGAATCATTTCGAGGTTTTTCCACTATTCATATTATTCCGATCTTATTTATAACTTATTTAACTTGACAAACAGGCAACAAAGTGATCTTATAAAGGTTCCATTTTTGTCTTTTCATGTACGGTACCATAAAAAGAGGCCTGAACTGAAGAGAGAGGAATGCTATAAGTATTGTAAAAATATATTATGAAATTAATTAGACTGAATGTCTAAGTAAGAAATGTCAATGTTCGTTAGTTCTAAAGTACGCGGGTGCGATGTACGATAGTTGTAAATTATCCAAGTTTTACACATTCCAGTAATTAACATATGGACCAGAAGCCAAAAGCAGAAAACTAAAGGATAGCGGTTCGATTGGAACTGTGACTGGCTGGATGGAATGCACTGGCGGCGCGGCGGCGGCGGCGCAGCGGTGGCGCGGCCGCTCAGGTTTCACTTTCAGGCTGCGGAGCGGAGGCGCGGTCTTGGGGCATGCTGCGAGGGGACGGGAGGGGAGCGGCGATCGGGCGAGCCGAGCCGAGCCGCAAAAAATAAGCTACTTTTCCTTTCTCAAAACATGAACACTTTCACCTTTGCCGAAACCTGCGAGAAAATGCCGCGCTTAATGTGCATTAAATAGATGCTTATTCGGCTATTTTCACTATCATCGGTGGAAGCCCTCCCCTCCCCCGGTTCTCGCGGGTGTTTATCAACACACGGTATCAGCCCACGCCCCTCAGCGCCGACCCACCTAGACCTACACTCATAAACTTTACTACATATTACGTTTTCTAATCAGAGTGTTGCGGCTTTCGACTTTCAATGTTTTTGATGATTGATGACGGAAAGATATATCGAGAGAACTGCGAATGGTTTTGTAAAGAGATTGTGTCAGAGAAAATAGTCAATATTATTGCCATTAAGAAGCGTTTATGACAAACGGTTGTTGTGCTTCTAAATATGAGGAAAATGATTGGTCCCAGACCGGCAGGGATGCGTGTGCGACTTCAATTGGTGCCACGACTGCTCTTGCATGTCTTCTCGTGCCTCCGTTATGCGTCAACTGTATCCTTCCTCCGGTGACTGCAAATTGTCAAAGAAGAATGTTTGAAGTATCTCTCATTCATATCGAACGTTTTATATCTACACAGACATTATACTTCTTTTAAGTCACTAGCCCGGCATAGATATGTTTACTTAAACTATAAACTTTTCACAAGAAATTTCCTGTCCAACAGTGAATACCGCATCGAAATCCGTTGGCACTGACAGTGTGGTATCCAAATCAATAAATTGAATAAGCACTCGATTAGCGACATGCCGCCGAGAACATTTCCTTTTCCCGAAAATTTCATCCCTTGAAAATTTTCGAAAATTTTTAGGAAATGGAAAATTTTCCTGAAAGCCCGAGGGCTTTCAGGAAAATTTTCCATTCTCGAGAATATAAAAAAAAAAACTTTTCATTGTTTCTTTGAAAATTTCGGGAACGGCACATCAATATACTCGATCCACTTAAATCTATTGCAATCTAAACTTTGACCCAGGAATTTTTGCAAAGTGGATAAGTTTCCTTGTTATTTATTTATTTTTATTTATTTCATTCATATAACAATTTATAATATAATTGAGCAGTGTACATGTGTATAATGGGCATCGCAAAGATATTAAGTTCTATATCATATTTTATTTTATAAACCACCCTAGACCCTGGCCAATCTAAATAAGATTTTCCATCATGATCTGACTGGGGATCGAGCTGGAACTTCCAGAGCAACGAACTCCACAATCGAAGGATGGCAATTCTAGAATCGCACTGAAAAGTTTGACCTTCTGGCTTCCGAAATTACAGTAGATTGGAGCTTCAATAAATATTGTATTATTAACAGCGGCTTCGCCCACGTGAATGTCATGTTGCCCCTTAGGGGAGGAATTTTCAAAATTTATGCAATATAAAAAACTTCTGCATTTTTTTTAGTTTCTACGTTCAGCGGCTTTGGCTCTGCGTTGATATGTCAGTCAATCAGTCAATCCGGGGCCTGTTTCAATGATTACTAACTGACTGTAATATTTATATTCGTGGCAGTTTTAAAACCATTTAATGTTGAGTTTGTAATGAGCCATTGAGCAAACTTACAAGTGAATCTAGGCTCAGGTCTAGGCGCGTTATCGGCCGCTATCGGCCTATTGTTCTGCACAATAACACAGCTGTTTACAGACCCGCCGCCGCCACCTGGCACCAACACTTTTCTTTTTCTTCGACCACGGCACTGGACTGCACCATCTGTGTGCGAATTCAACACTCAAACATTTTCACGTAATTCAAGGCAATCCAGTTTCATATAAATTTATAATATAAAGGACATAGGGCACCAATGTATTTGTAAAACGTTCGATATCATGAAAAGACCATGCATTTGGGCAACGACCCCATAGTAAATAAATATCAGCTTGCCAAGATATGTCGATTGACCTATGTTTCATTTCTGTTGGTGGGTGGGGACGATTCCGCCCATAGTCCTTTATTCGAAGACCAAATTTTGAAAATTAGACATTCACAGGCCATGCAAGTCAATTTTTAGAATAAAATAATTCATATTAGAACACAAATCCTAATATTTTGTTATACTAGAAGACCAAAAAAATCTCCGCAAAAGGGCTACTACGAGGTATGTCATCACAAATAAATCAGACAAGCATTTTTAGGTTTCCGAAGTAAACAAGGAATCCTTATAGTTTCGTCGTATCCTGTCTGTTTGTCCGAGGCTTAGCTCAGATACTATTAGTACTATAGAATACTGTAATTTGGTAAAGATATACTATTAGTTACGCGGGGAGAACTGTGGAATAAAACTTTTTTGGGTGCCTATACCTTCGACCAACAAGGACTTCCGCGCGCGGCCCGGGCCTATACCTACAGTGGGAATGATTATTTGTTCTCTTGATTATACGAAATTGAAAATTTCTCGCATCGAGAGTTCCGTACATGTAAAGCATCTCAAAATTATTGCTCTAGCTTGAAAGACAAAACTAGTTTCAAAAACAAACAACTTTGCAGTTCGATCCCTGGACACGTTCCTACAGATTATTACTGCATCAAGCGCAAAAACAAGTTTGTATCAATGCAATAAAATAATTTCCGTACGCTATCAAATCAGGATCAAATCAAATCGACAGGAAGTAGCGCAGAACAGGAAGGAGTGGAAGCTTCTAGTATCGGAGGCCAAGATCCTGTTTGGTTCGTCGAGCCATCGAAGTAAGTAAGTATCAAATCACGATAATTAAATAAGCGTTGGTTCTTAACAAAAAATCTAGTAGAGTTGGGGAACAACGCCACTACAATTTCTCTAGTATTCCGCTGGACATTGGGAAAAAGTAGAGGACAGAGGTTGGGTGGGACACAACAAGCGATCAATATTTAAACTAAAAACCTATAGACACATGAAATAACCATAAAGAAATGAAAATAACGCCACCTATCGACACAGTGTTTGACTATGACGAGAAACGCGAGCATGCGGCCGCGAAGTATCAAAAAGCGGTTGAAAACTTCCCGAAGACCGGATTTCAGCGTATCTGTTGCAAAATATATTATTATGCCAAGGGACATAGGGCACCAATGTATGGGCTCCGTCCCCACCCACCAACCCAAATGGGACTGATGCCAAAGTGTTCCTAAAATGTCTATTATTATCAAAATACTTTTTTTTCATAAATCAGTGTGGTTAATTAAAAAAAAAAATTGTTAAAATATTTGGGCTCCATATAAAAAAGTATAGGATATACCAACACAAATGAAACTAATGTCATGTGTGTATGTAGTGTGTAAGTATCTATTGTTTCATTAAAATCCTTAAATTGTTCGATACCATGAAAACCCCATGCATTTGAGCAACGACTTCATAGTAAAAAATTATCAGCTTGCCAAGATATGTCGATTGACCTATGTTTAATTTCTGTTGGCCGATTCCGCCCATTGTCCTGAGAATTTTTTTAACTAATAGACCAGCCAAATATTTTTCCAAATGTTTGTACATTATAATTATGAATATATTATTGTGTCATTCACAGAAATCTATACGTATGCCTAATTTTCAACCTACTTTTACAAAAGAGGAGGTTGTCAAGTCGGAAGTATTATTTTTATTTATTTCTTCTATATTTGCGCCGCATATAGCTCGTCATTCATGAACCGAATTGAAAAATTCTTTTTTGTATGGAAAGGTTTGCTTCCAGTTTGGTCCCGTAGTCACCAGGTCAAGATCGGAATCCTGGAGAAATCGAGGGAACTTTGCAAATATTATTATTATTATTATAAAAATATACCTAATATTTTAAATGCAGCCAAAGTAAAATCTAAGTAATAAGATATTTAGTTATAAGTAGTGAATATTTTTACAAACTATTATTTTTCCCTTGCTGTTCGCGCAAGTCTTGTTTATAGATGTTTTACATCAAAATTTTATTGTCGATGTATATTATGATTTTCTGCGGAGAGCCGTCCGCTCGCCTTGACCGCGCGAGGTGAGTGCGATAGTGCAGGCCGCATGAGGCCGCACCATTCCTATAAAATATAGTCGCTGTAGAAGCAAATCATACATTTATATAAATTGACTAACTGGAAGAGATCCCTACACGGGATAAGTCCGCCATTGAGCATGTACCATACACATACATATTATCACGCCTTTTTCCCGTGGGGGTAGGCAGAGACTAGCGATTTCCACCTGCTACGATCCTTTCAGATTTCTGTTGCTTCCTTTACACTCATCACTCTCTTCATACATGCTTCATGCATGTACCTTCTTATGTTATGTATTTTTTTACTCGTACAATAAAGATATTACAAATAAATTAATACTCGTCTACTGCAAGGAGATTTTAATGAATATTCTATCGATAAGAATAAAGTTCATAATTGAAATTTCTTCCGATATGCGTACATGTACGACACATGTACGACATTCATACGACAAAACTACCTAATTTCAATGAAAATGTGTTATTAAAATTTTGAATATTGTGGAAAATAATATAAATTATAATATAGAATTGCTTAGTAATAATTCCTAATATCAATCAATTTTTTTCAAAGTTTTATGGTTTTAGTTTATTTTTCAGTTAGTTTTAGTTTATATTTAAGTTTTAAGCTTATTTACTTGTTAAAGGTTTATTGTAAATTGCTATTGAATACATGTTTTAATATCAATCCATTACATCGATTTTAGTTCAAAGCTTGCATGTATCACTTTCTCACGCAGTTATGAAAATCTGATTTCTCATTCATTATACGGTTCTACATTTTGAGTTTATAAATAATGATGTACGTTAGTACTTACTACATCTTGGGTGCTTTTAACGTTTTTAGCAAGAGCGAGAAGTAACAGATTATTGTTTCTAGCTGATATCGCTAAATGCGGAAAAAATGACCAAAAGTCGACAACATATTGCGTTTTATGTGATGATTGTTCTGTTCTCCTTTTGTTTTATTGTGGAACGGTTCAAACGAGGCATTATGTAGCAATTACATTAATTGCGCTTCACGTGGCCACGTGTCGCCGACGCCGACCAAACGCTATAAAACCAAACGCGATGTTTACGTTCGCATTACTAACGAAATATCGCTTAATTATCTGCTTTTTTTAGTGCAGTTTGTAACAAAACTTTTGTTATCGAATGCAGAAATTGCAAAGCGAACGATTGATGTCGCCACGGAACATAATCTTTATCAGTGTCAACGGGGAAGAGGACTTATTATTATGATAGGTACATGAACTACTATAATCCTTGTAGCGACAGTCGCTGCCAAAATCTTGGGTTACCTATACATTTCTACAATGAAGGTATTTTATACACAGAATAATAAGGTATCCACGCGAATTACCGTGATTAATTTATGGTTTCATGTATCGTAGTAAAATTCAATACTACATCATATAAAAAAGACTGATACAGTGTCTGTACTGTGTACAGTACATCATTTTGCTTACACGGCGATCGTCACAGATCGCCGTATTGCTTAAATTTCACAATATTTTAGTACATTTAAACCTACTGCGAGTAAAACAGAAAGAAACAGCCAACGTCAACTAGATCTTTCCCTCCTGTACTTCACTACGTTTTAGTACAATTTATTCTTCCTACGGCCCGAAACTTCGACCCACAATTCAAAAAATTCTCAGTTTGTCCCAAGCCAGAATGTCTTATCTTATGTCTTGTCTTATCTTATTGTATTCTAACTCCGTCCCAAATTATTATTCCTTTCAAAGTATAATCAACATAAACTTATTTTGTGACTCGGCGATCACCAGCTCAACTAGTACTTTTCTCTCTAGTCTACTACTTTTGTCTTTAGTTTATCTGATCTCTGTTTATCTGATCTGATCGCCAATACGACAAAAAATGCTTAGAGATTTATGGTTATTATAGTCCGAGCGGGCAGAGATGCCGCGGCAATTGCTAGTAACAAGCAAGAGCAATCTGAATAAAAATCAATTTTGCAAAAATATTGAAATATATTTTTTTAATACATTCACATATAAGAAGAGACCAGAAAAGACGTATCCTCGGCATAGAGCAACAAGGACCTGCGCGCGGAAGTCCTTGTTGCTCGAAGATCGTCGTAAACTATTATAGCGTAATTTTTCGGCCGACCTATTTTTCAAGGCATTGTTTAGATTTAATTTAAACATTTTTAACGAAAAGAAAAACATTGTGCCTTTCAAAAGTAAATCATAAACATCAAAACTATGCTATCCGCGGGACACTGGGAAAATCTTTCAAATCTTTACAAGAAATTGGTGTTTTTTTAGTTAACAAGAAATTTTGAAATAAACGTACTTGTAGAATATTATCGTATGCTAGTTGTTGGTCTATGAATACAAAAGTTCGTTCGTATAAATAACAGGGTTAGTATTAAAAATCGAAAATTATTATGACAAGTGTATGTGAACCCGTATCACTCTTTGTTTTCATTATTCATTGCCTGAGGGTATTTCTAGTTTTCTCATGTAAAATTGTATACACTTACCATCTATTTCCAAGTAACTGAATATAATTTTTCAATTGAATAGTGTTTTATTCATAGGTTTTTGGTCATAAAATAAATAACGATTTTGAACTCTCTCCACGCTCATCTACTTTGATGAATAGCTATTTTTAATAACGTCATATATTATATTCAAATAAATACTTACTCCTATATCCGTCTCCCTTTGCGCGGCAAACACAGAATTTTACCTGTTTTTTCCACAATGCACAAAAATCTGCTTAAACTATAAACACATCTTTCGTTCAACGACTCGTTAGCTGCATAGCATCAGCTGAAACTTGTTTGCCGGTTGTTTACAAACAGACACTTGTGGATTCGCGGGACCGGGTACCTGAGATGTGCGGGCGGCTGCGATGCTGGTGCTGCAGCGGCGAGGGCTGCGCCGGCGGCGGCAGGAAGCAGCGGTCATACTGGTGCGGGTACCAGGCGGCCTGCTGGGCCTCCGAGCCCATGTCGATGTAGCCGTGGCGGTCCAGGGGCCGCGGCCACCGGCCGGACCCTCTGCTCGCGGTAGCGCACTCAATCGTTGCAGCTGGTCGCGACTCCACGCGACTGATCCCGGGGCGGCGCGCGGCAGGATTGAAGGAGCAGCGGCGGCGCGCCGGCCGCACGCTCAGCGCCACGTGCGCGCGGCACGCTCGGCCGCAACGTGCACGCCGCGGGGCACGTGCCCTGCCCTCCCACGCCCTCCCACTCCCCTCCCCACATACAGCGCGCTGCAAGCAACCTTCGCACCCCCATACACCCCCACACCACACCCTATACCTCTCGCGCCCCAAGCAACGTGAGCAAAATTCACCATTCCAATTTCGGCGAATGATCGACACGCAACTCCATCAAATTTGAGTTGTAAAGACTTCATTATATAATTAAAATCTCATAATTGGGAATAGAGACTGAAAGATTTGTCGATTAATTGTTGAGAAAACAAAGTGAGTCATGTGACAGAATCACAACGCACGACTTTATTGCGAAAATGTTTAAAACATTATCTTCCTAGTTGAGACTTGAGACGTAGCGCAGATTCATAATCGAAGTTGGTTTATTATAGTACCTAAGTACTTACGTATAAAACATCGGTGCGAGTCACGCTCAACGTCTTTAAGTGGATAATGTAAGGGACGCGGGGGGGGACGACGCGTAGGTATGTCAAGACATGAGCACGTGTGAAACGGTGACAGTTGGCTGTTCACGTGTGTGCCTGTCAGCTGTCATCGTAGTCGTAGCATAGATCGCTCAGATCAATCGCAATCGTCGCGAAGGCAGGCAGGTGCTATGCTAGTCTATAAAGTCCAACGACCGAACACAGCATTTCAAACTCTCGGAAACAGAGATGTTGCAGTTTATGACACAAGACTAAGCGTATGGCCCATCAGGTCAAGTCCATAGAATTTCGAGGCTCTATTTCTAGCTGTTATTGAAATAAATGGGAACATTCAAATGTGCACAAACGCACAACCTCTCACCATAAACGCATATATGTCGAGGCCATATCGTAGATTTGCATACTTCATGAAATGCTCGAGAATTTCGTTAGGGCGAAGCCCCATTGTTTCGTTGCGATGCGTTGCGTCGCGTCGTCGCAACGGATCAACGCATTGGATGCCCCATTAGCCACGACGTCGTAGCAATTGTAGCAGGGATGCCAGATGTTATTTTCCTTTGTATTGTTATTTTTTTCCCTTAAATGATAACTTAAACATCGGGTTCACGTGAAAACAAATGTGAGCATTATACTTGGATCAAAATAACTGTCCAGAAGAGGGTATTTCCAAAATTCACATGCACAGTTTATAATAGACAGGGTACACAACTACTACTTCAAATTACAGTCCAAAGCATCCAGGGATTCATCGGATATTCACGGATTAAGAAATCATTTAACACTAACCTCACATTTAGTCCACATGTCACGGCTAGGGTCCAACATATATTTTGATGTACAATATTATTTTTCATTTTGAAAAAAAAGACGTGGAAGATTTGACACGAGCTAAGTATAATCATAAACCAGACAGACCAAAGAGAATGTAATAAAACTATTTAGAGTCGAGTATCTATAGACTATAGACATATATCTTTGCCATGGAAGTAATAAGTTACTAATTCCATGATTCTTGCTATAGACGAGATGACACGTTTTTTTATTGAAAATTTTCTATTTTGGAACGGCAAAATAAATAGTAAACAGCACAAGTCTGATTTTTTTTTGTTTTTAATAAGTTTTTTTTTTTTGATTGGCTTTGGATATGGTTCTCTATTCATTAGCATAATATCTTTAGGCCTAGTATAACATCCCAATCAAAATATTCCCATTCTGGCATTACTGCCTCAAGCAGGGGAACACTGTTGACAGCCCAGAACGTCACCCTTCCTCCCGCTTCGTCTTTTCTCCGTCGATCCGTTGAAAAGTCGCGTCCGACGACGCAATGCATTGATGTGGGCAGGACACAACAAAATATATGAAAAACGTCACAGTTTCGACGCTGCTACCGCTGCTGCAAAAGACAGCTGCGACGACGCTGTCACGACGCAACGCAACGCAACGAAGCAATGGGGCTTCGCCCTTAAATGGTCGCATTTCCTGATGTGGGCAACATAATTTGACCGGATCATTAAATCGTCAACATTTCACGATTATGTCATTCACCTTTGACCGGATCGTATAAATATTAGTGGCCATAAAATATCTATACATATAATAAAAGGGTAACTGGTCTATGTATGTACATAAGCAATATTAAAGAAGAAGAAAAATTGAGGGACCTATATCCTTTGGCCTTGAGCTAATAGAATACAAATTTATTTTATAACATATATTTAAAACGTTAACAAAAGAGCTAGAGGCAAGCCGAAAATAAGGTGGTCTGACGAATTGTCGGCCTTTGATAGGCAGTGGCAGGCAGCAGACAGCGAAAGGTAGTTGAGAGATAAGGGGTAAGTAGTAGTCTGGTCAACGAATGATTGTGGATGGAAAAGTCGAAAGCGGATAATTTTATTTTGGAACTTTTTTTGGACTAGTTAAGAGATAAACATACTAAAAGTCCTGGACCATAGGATCGGAGCCAGAGGGAAGGGGGGCCCAAGAAGGTCCCGTTTTTTGTTTTTTTTTTTGCTTAAATCTTGAAAACGGTGCATCGTATGAAATTTTGTTGAACTACATAATGAAAGGTGATAAAATTCTCTACAGCTTTGGCTTTTACACTTTTTATCTATCTCTAATCGTTGCCTAGCTACGAGCTCCGAAAAACACAAAAATGGATTGTTTGTTAAATTTTAATATATTTACAGTTACTGGTAAGATTTTAATGATCGAACAGATCAAAATTTTAAACTTTTGCATTTAAATTTTATCTCCCCCCTCCCTCTGGATCGCATCCTATGGTCCAGGACTTTTAGTATGTTTATCTCCTAACTAGCACCAAAGTTCCGAAATAAAATTTCCGCTTTCGACTTTTCCATCCACAGTATGGGCACAGAATTAATATAAGTACTACGTAGTATGGGAGTGTGCATTCATTGACCAGACTATAGGCTTTTGCCCAGCAGTGGGACCTATTAGCTAAATAAAAATTAAAAAAACTTGATTGCACAAATTTACATAATTATGTACGAAAGGTGGACTAACGCCATATGGCATTCTCTACCAGTCAACCATTAGAATAAACAGAGAGAAGAATGGTGGTGCGATAAAGTGCAACGCGTAAATATTGCAAACTCATAAAATATAGACGTAATAAAAATAATGTTTTTATAATAACTAATAAATACACACATACTAATAATAATAATATATACAAAAATATAAATAAATGAATATAAATATAACTAAATATATATATATGTATAAATAAACATAAATAAATACATATATCAGAAAAAAATAAAAAATCGAATTAAATTAAAATCATTAATCTGACTTACAAATCATTTATTTTACATTTTTTGCCTGTCTTTCGTTTGTATGTTTGTGCGCGCATCATGCAAAAAACTACTGGATAAAATTTGAAGCGGTTTTCACAGTTATCATTTTGAAACCCGAGATATAAGTTTCAAGTCGCGAGCAAATGCTAGTCATAAATAAAACGCATCGCTGAAACTTACTTTTTATAAAAATAACTAATTGCCAACAAAATAACTAATTGAAAAGTGTAAGTCGACGTCTATTTTTATACTGAAAAGTGCTGAGTTGATCGGCAAGGTTGTACAGTCCTCGGAAACTGTTATGGTCTTGGTCGTCATTTTAAATTCTTAATCAATTGGAAGGTTTCTCAACTTTAAAATAACTTGGTTTCAAAGTGCGAAAGTTCTACAGGGTGACTTTTTAGCCAACATACTCTCCCATACTCCCCGATCTTGAGATCCGAATTGACTGTACTGCCCAAATTTATGGGTATAATATGTATGCCCCCCGCTATAAAAAAATACTTTAAATAAAACCATGGCTTAGTTCGGTTAGGTTATGCTTGTGACCATTCATAGTCCACTTCAAACTCCTGCTGATTTATTAAATGGACCACGACACAAGCTATCGGACATTATAGTAAGAACCGGTCTAAGCAATTAAAATACTAAAATTAGTCAAATAGCCCGATGCTCTTGGGAACTACCCATAACAATCGGCCCTTATTAATTCGGCCCTGTTTTACCCTGGCTTGCCCGTAACATTGATAATAAGTAATTACGAAGATTCGCAGCGAATATTGGCAAGCTTGATTTCTAGGCATAACCATTGTTTTCCGAAATTCCGAATTAGTATAAATCAAATCATTTATTTGCAGCAAATAGGGATACAAAAGATGTTTACAGCTAGACTGTCCTTATACCTATTTAACTATACGTAGCATGCAAATTATCAAATTGAATAATACTATACATGTCTAGATTTAATATCCATAACTAGCTGTTGCCCGTGAGTTTTGCTTCGTAGTAACCTAAACTCCAGTACTCAAAATTTCAACCGCTATCCCTTGTCCCGCGGGAATATGTGTTGATGAACGGGAACAGATGTTCCAGATCTTCAATATTTATACGTCAGTAGAAAATGCTCATCAGGTTGAACAACTTTTGCTAAGGCGCCATTTCCATATATGTAATAGTGTAGCTGGTCTCTTGGAGTTCTTCATCAGATGATCCTGATCTTCGATTTTTATACGTCAACAGAAAATGCTCGTCAGACTGATAAACTTTTGCTAAGGTACCATTTCCATATTTCTTATAGTTTAGCTGTTCTGTTATGGTTCTTCATCAGGTGTTCCAGTTTTCAAAATCAATTATAGCCTATATGTTGCCCAGGCTTAATAGCTATACAACAAAAAAAGTTTCATTCAAATCCGTCCAGTAGTTTTTGCGTGAAACGCGTACATATATACAGACAGACAGACAGACAAGAAATTCCAAAAAAATATTTTTGCTTTCTATTATTCTTTTTAGGTGTCCCTCTATCCATTTCAGACAAAAATACTAAATGTACAGACAAAATATTTTTACTGTTTTATGCAAATAATTCTTATACAGACTAGACGTTTTTTTCCTTTAGCCAATTAGTTAATTTTCTTTTAAATTGAATGGTTAGTAATAAATTATGTTTCCGAATAATCCTAATCCTTATTACTCTTAATAAAAGTTTTTTTTATCTTCATTATTCAGACAAGCTTTCCTAATCTTCGCCTATTTTTAATTTTGTTGTGAAATGAAGTAAAATGCTAAAATAGGTTTGATGATTTGCGCTGAATAATAACGATAAATTAACATTAATATTTTTGTAACACCCAAAATAACAGATTGATTTTAAAAGCAACGAAAAATATATTTCATTAAATATTGTGTACAACTTATTGGGATCTATTTTGGTGTTCAGTGTAAAAATATAGTCAAACGTGAAGTTGATTTCTTCGCAACAGGTTCCGTAATACGATTTTCCTTTAACATTGTGGTTTCCAAGGGCTGTATTACTTATGAAAGGCTATTTTACATTAATGAAAATCCATGGAATGATTTTACGCTCGTTAATTACAGGTGTAACTAAAAAAATATGTTTTTAACTAAGTAATCAAATCAAGAAATTGAATGTCACATGAAGGACCTTTGTGCAAAATTTCATGTTTCTAGGCCTAGTGGTTTTGGTTGTACTTTGAGTTTCAGTCATCGTTCAGTTTTTGATATGGGTATGGGTGTAGGTTTTTTAGATATATATATAGAAACTGTAGATTAGTTGGTACCTACCCAAAGCGTGGGGAAATATGCGACTGGTAATTTAGAAGATTAGGAACAAAAATTTGATGGGTAAAAATACAGGGTGTCTCACGGCAAAATGGAATATTCTATAAACCCTTGGAAATATACGCGTTGGGGGGTGCGTGGCAGAAACACCGTTCGTGCGGATTGGTCAATTACTATGTCACAGTGGTCAGGCGCAGACGCGTGTGCTATCGAGGGCGGAAAATCGTATGTAAAGCGAATGGAGCTTAAACAAATAGAAAATAACAATTTTGAGGAATCCGCCTCTACAGTCCCGAGGATTTCGTACGTGTAAAGCATCTTAAATTACCTAGTTTCAAAAACAAACGTATTTATTAAAGAACAAAAAATATATACACATTTAACACAAAATTAACTAAGAAAACTAAAATCTAATATTAAAACTACAAAAAAATAAACATAATAAATAAAAATTTACATTTAAAAAAATTGAGCCTAAATCGTTGCCGTCATGGGAAGTCATACCTAGCGGAGACTGGCGACACGTTACCTTTGTGAATGGCCAAACTTAATCGTTGGCCAAAGTATTCGCCAGCTCTAGTGTCCCCAGAGACGAGAGAGAACGCCTCGTTGATGAACGAGGCGTTTCTTTATACAGATGACAGAGAAATGTGACCCGCACTGCGACGACAGGCCAGGCCGTGATGACCAAGAGAGTCGACATCTTCACTCCAACGGCAGCGATGAGGCTCGTTTGTTCGGGCCCCCAAACGTAGGCTCACTGCCAAACTAAAGCCAGTCCTATCCAGTGGTGTACCTACGCTAGTCGAAGGAATATTATTCAACCAATAACCTGACTCTGGCTCACAGCTAGCCAAAAGACGCGAACGCTCCGCTGTGCAATTAGCAGTTTCCAGAAGAATTCTTCAGACATGAATGCAAAGCGGCTCACCCCATTACCGCTGCGAGGCCAGATTCAGGGGTAGAACAACATCGGGACCGACTGCACTGGACCATGCGTTTCTCGCCTCAGCCAAGCACGCAACCTCTTCAACACAAAATGATGGGCCGAGAATTTTACCAATGAGGTATTGCACACTATAAACTGAGGAAAGAAAGGCTGGCAGTGCAGTGTACTAGGATTTTTTCTTATCCCAAGACCACTGTGTCGTATAGGTAAATCGTATCTTGAGTATCGTAAATTGAGGAGGCAATTTAGGATATTCGAAAGAAACAAATTTACTTTGCAGTCGATCCCTAGACACGTTCCTACAGTACTGATTCATACAGCATCGAGCACAAAAATAAGTTTGTAATACTTTTTTTCACTTCCGACTACATATTTATAATTTTCAGATTTATTCCTGTACAAACACTATTAGACCTTGCTTTTTTGCCAAATTTTATAATTCCAGATCAACATAAGATACTCCATAGGTTTTGATTCACGTCTGAAATCGCAAAATACTCGTATGCGAAAATTCGCAACATTCCTGAGAAAAAATGAGACGTCTATCTCTCATTTTTTCTTAGGAATGTTGCTGACAAAGTGATCTTATATGGGACCCTAAAAATTTGTACAGCACTTCATTATATAAAAAGTAGAATAATGAAAAATATGAACAAACGGCAATACGAGCAATCAAAAGAACCATCGAAGGCTTCTCTCATGTTTTTAGAACAAAGAGCGGATGCATAACAACAAAAAAGTTCACTTCCACCCTTCAGTGCGAAACCCTATCCAGGACAAAGGAGATGCAGAGCTTACAGAGCGCGGGTCACGTTGCGAGCACTGTCGCCTCCCCGCTCCGCTCCCCGCCCCGCTCCCCGCCCACGCTCCCCGCCCCCGCTCTCGCGACAGACCTCCCCACACCGCACGAACTGTATCATATCTATATCACTATGGTACTTGATCACTTGTCACAGTTGTCACTATATATATGGATGAAAACAGAATTCTAGATCTTGTGAACAGTTCGCGATATTTTAGTTAATTTCAGTATATTTTTTAAAAACAATTACTCACTGAAATATCGCGTTTTAGTAATTTTGTAATTTCAAAACTAAATAAATATGATGGTTGTTCGCGATTGCATCGAAGTTTTCCTGTTTTCTAAAGGTTCTACTAATTGTCTCACTGATGGGACTACGAAGGATAACTATTTTTCGTGGATCCTTGCCTTTGCGGTCTGTACGGGAAGATAGAAAAACAATATATTCCGGCAGTGAACAAAAAATGTATACAGGAATAAAGATTAAGCTCGTAGCATGCGCTACGCCAACCCGGCTACGCCGTAGCGCATACGTCTACGACGCGGGCTACAGAGCTACGACATCGCTACGAAGTGGAATTATTATAATTAATCCTTATTCACTATTCCAAACTAAAATACATAAAAATCGTGAATATTTTTATTAAAAATATTAGTATCGTGATTAGATTTTCAATTAAGTATAATGGTAAAAATTTCGATAAACGTAAAATTTCAAATAAAATACAATAGGCTGGTAGAATGCAACCATAAAATTAAACGAATCAACTTTAAAGTTTAAGTAAAAAAAAGTTGTTTTACAATCGGGGGCGCCACGGCGAGGGCGTCGTCGTTCGCAGACCAACAAATTTTGGAATTCGAGGGCGCGGCGATCCTAATTTTCCCCCTTCAGAAAGTTGTCAGGGGGCATAGGAGTTAAAATAATTGTACCGACAAAAAAGGTGTTGTTGCGGTTTTATGATTTTCCAAAAACACAGTGTTAATGAAGGTTTTGGAGCATTAAATTGTGCATTTAATGAGAGTAGTACATATTTTGTGAAACCCGTTCCCATAAAAGTGCTCATCGGACAAATTTTCAATATTTATGACAAGAAATAGTAAACTTCTGGTTTTGGCCGTAGACACCATCTGGATCTACTTTTCAGGATGAAACTACTTTTCACTCTGCCGAAATGCGATTATTACGTTGGATGTGCGGGGTGACAAGAAGAGATACAGTAGAATAAGAAATGTTTACGTGAGGGGAAGTTTGATGGTTGTATCTGTAACTGGTAAGGTTAGAAGTAATAGACTCATCTGGTTCGGACGCGTGATAAGGAGAGAAGAGGAACACTTACTAAGAAGAGCTGTGTTAATGACAGTAGGTGGATATAGGGGGACGCCTAAAAAGAGATGTATGGATTGTGTTAGGAAGGATATGAAGGTATTGGGAGTGTGTATAACTATGGATAAGGATAGAAAATTATGGAGAGAAAGGACATTTTGCGCCGACCCCAGGTGACGGGAAAAAGTAAGGCAGATGATGATGACACAATCTGGAACGAACATGTCTATCAATACAGTAGCCTCGTTTTCATACACCGCTAACAACCAGCGCTAATGAAATTGCACTCGTAAAATCATGTCGGATGCCTTAGAAGAAGAAGTCTGTCGCCAGCTTCGAGCAACAAGGACTTCCGCGTCCGTAAGGAGTCCGTGTTGCTCTATGGTCGCCAGTGATCGATAGACAAATAGCAGTTGTTAGGCTTCGTTCTAATAGTATGCGACATATACAAAAATATGCTTTGTCGTCAATTAATGATACATTAATGAAGCATTAAATATAATATGTTATGAGAGTGATTACTAACCGTATTTTTTGTTGAAACTAGCCCCGTGGCTGAGGAAATCTGCAAATAATGAAAAATAATATGTTAGAATGCAACAAAATATAACAATGCTCAAATAAAAATAACACGCACGCTTTAATTATTGGCTGAGGAACTACACATCATTGTGCTACGTCAACATGGCCAAACCTCGACACAGTACATCGCTTCGTTTCAATGAGAGCAATGTTTCGCCACGAGGTTCAACTAGGCAATGTATGACGATCGCAGTCACGTTTCACAGGCATATAAACTAGGCAATAATAAAAATAAAAAGCAGTGGCTTAATTTGGAACGTATTATGTACCTATTAAAATAATGTCAACCAATAATGTCAATATCAGTGTTCACTCCTGTTTCACATTAGTAAAACAGAGGCTACATTTTTTATTAAGCACTGGCAAAGAAGTATTAAAAATTGTTTTTATTAAATCACGTAAATCCTACTAATAGGTATTATAAATGCGAAAGTTTGGATGTGAGTTTGTGAGGATGTTTGTTATTCAATCACGCAAAATCTACTGGACGGATTTCAATGAAATTTGGTATACGAGTAGAAAATACCAGGAATAGCACATAGGGTACATTTTATCCTGAAATTCCCACGGGAGCGAAGACCCGGGGCACGGCTAGTAAAATATAATATTTCTCCTTCCCTTTGTATGTTTAATGAAGAAATTTTGATTACATAAACTGCAGCATATAAAGACCTTAAACGTAAAGCACATAGCTGGAAGTACGGTGAAGGATATACCTTTCATCCCGGGAAAAAGCACTGTTCCCGTGGGAAAACCACGCGGGCGAAGCCGGGGGCGAAAGCTAGTACTATATAAACTCAATAGAATTTATATAGTATTTGGTTAAAGGTACCAGGCTGTCCAATAAATAATCCTGACATAAATTATGCTAAGAGCGGCTACACTATCTATGCAACGCAACGTGCCTATGTATTGTTGTATGTATTGATAGGTATTCACCGTGGGTATTCAGACCAGCGACTTATGGAAGGTACGAAGTAGGTATATTCATTTATTTGCCAACTAAGTGTACATTTATAAACAAAAAAATAAACAACGAATTCTTCACCTTATATTCTTTATTAGCAACGGTTTTCAGAAATAAATGTTTCATCCCCTCTCGTAGTTAAAAACTGAAATTTAAAAAGCGCCATCTACCAACGTTACTGTAAAATTTTAAAAAGAAAAGTCACTGGCGTCGGGTTCCAGACCGTCATCGTCGCACCGGAACACTCTGCATACTTAGTTCCACAACAGTTCAAAAGATGGCGCACTCACTAAAGCTATCACAATTATGACGTTTCACGTTTTATCACAACACAGGCAGAGGTGCCTGGCCAGTGGTACTTATTTCTACAATGCACAAAACTCACCGTGTCGACTCATGACCACATATATCAATATAATTCACCAGCATATGTCGGAATTTCGATCTAATAAGATTCTTAGCAGATTCGTGATCGAAAATAATAAACTGAAGAATTTAGTGTTAATAAGTGAATGCCGGTCACATGTGCGCACTGTGATCACCTAGGCGCGCGCTATTGGCTACACACAGTCGTACCGGTAAAACAGCGTCACCTGCTATTGGTCGACGTTGACATTGTCGTTAAAGCAGCCACTAAGAACCTGTCTCGAATGCACGTGACGCCATGTTCGAACTAGATACCGATAGCGGGCGCCACCGAGCCTCTGTTTACCACGGCAGTTGCTGTCGCGTGCCGCATTATTACGGCTGTGACATAATTTCACATAATAGCAGTGGGCACGAGTGTCGCCGAACTGAGTGCTGCCTCTCACTCACTACGCCGCCGCGAGTATCCGGCCCGAGAGTCCGAGCGAAACTCCAAGTAAACGCACGCGTAGGTAGGTAGTAGGTATATCACGGCTGTAATGAAACGGTCGACCTTGAACACATAAATGGGCCAACGATATACCTACTTAGCTACTATCATAGCAGAGCGATTGGTATGTATTCGTGTTATGAATAAATGTCTAAGGTCAGGCGGAGTGGAGAAAAACAATCGGAAAAGTTTGATGATAACAGCTATCTCCATGTAGATTTCATGATTGGTGTCTGTGGGGACGGGTCGCGAACTCACGAGGTCGATCGAAGCGAGGCCGCGCGCGCCGCACATGCAATTAGCACCGAAGTACGAACAAGAAACGCTAGACGGCTAGATTTTAAGTTTTTGTCCAACATGCACTTCATTACAAAAATAGGCTAGTCTAACCTATAACTAGGCTGTTAGGCTGTGATATTAGGTACTTATATTATGGAACAAGTGATAAATAGAGGCATTTTTCGTATATTCCGCGCATTGAATAATGATAGATAAGCTATTTTGACGAACATTATGATTTGAACTTTATTATTATCACATTGTTTCGACATTATGTAGTTTCGGGCAATCTGATAAATCCACGAAACAAATAGGTCTACTTTGTATTTCGTCCATGGATAAATCATAATAAAATGCATGATGATCTGACATTAAAAATCTAATTGTAGCAAAGTCGATTCCGGCGCTTCGGCGGCGGCCGCTGCCGCGCACGCTCAACGCAAACAATTTAATGCCTAGTTCGATGGTAGTTGGTTGAGCGATGGATCCGCCTGAATGCGAATCTTATTTAGAATGGGTCAATAAAAAACTTTTTCATTTTCACAATTCCAGCTTAGACAATCCCAAACGTAAAAAAAAGATAGTTGATTGTCGCCTTAGGTAAATTGACCATTAATTATTCTAACGGTTAATCTAAGCTATAGATTGAGACAGCTCACCTTGGAAAACTTAAGAGACGTATGGTCAAACGTCATTTTCACGTATTTTGAATATGAACATTTTTAATTGGATGGATATGTAAAATAATAATTTTACTTATATTTTTTTTGCTGGATGCATCCTAAATAAGTCCTTCCGATTAAAAATTACCCTGTGTAAATCCATTTTGAAACTTAATAGATTCTTCTTTGTAAAATAATAATTTTACTTATATTTTTTTTGCTGGATGCATCCTAAATAAGTCCTTCCGATCAAAAATTACCCTGTGTAAATCCATTTTGAACTTAATAGATTCTTCTTTGTAAAATAATAATTTTACTTATATTTTTTTTGCTGGATGCATCCTAAATAAGTCCTTCCGATTAAAAATTACCCTGTGTAAATCCATTTTGAACTTAATAGATTCTTCTTTGTAAAATAATAATTTTACTTATATTTTTTTTGCTGGATGCATCCTAAATAAGTCCTTCCGATCAAAAATTACCCTGTGTAAATCCGTTTTGAACTTAATAGATTCTTCTTTGTAAAATAATAATTTTACTTATATTTTTTTTGCTGGATGCATCCTAAATAAGTCCTTCCGATTAAAAATTACCCTGTGTAAATCCATTTTGAACTTAATAGATTCTTCTTTATTCGATTAATTCGCATGACACATGCATGGTCGACCTTAGGCCTTTCTTCCTACCAGTAGGGTATGATATGTGGAACAGAGGCAAACGCATCATCCGATCAAAAACTAGGTATCCCATAAAACTAAAGAGCAAAGTATTCAATCAATGTGTCCTGGCCCGTGGTCCTGCCAGTTCTACGGTATGGAAACAACGACCCTGACAATGAAATCTGCCGCCAACATTGCTTGACCGTATAAAACGACACTATTCAAAAGAGGACTAAAGTCAGGGACGTTATACACACAATCAAAAAGCAGAAATATAAATATAAAATAAATATAAATATATACGGACAAATCACACAGATTGAGTTAGCCCCAAAGTAAGAAAAGGAAGTGGGCATGGGCAGTACACTAGCAATTTTATGTAAAAATGTAATCACATTTTTACATAAAATTGCTAGTGTACTGCCCATGCCCACTTCCTTTTCTTACTTTGGGGCTAACTCAATCTAATGTGATTACATTTTTACATAAAATTGCTAGTGTACTGCCCATGCCCACTTCCATTTCTTACTTTGGGGCTAACTCAATCTGTGTGATTTGTCCGTATATATTTATATTTATTTTATATTTATATTTCTGCTTTTTTTTTATATTTATATTTTTGTTTTTTTTTTATGAATCATTTATTTGCATAGATTTATGCAAATAAATGATTCATTTTAAGGATGGACTCGAATCGGTGGACCAGAAGAGTCATGGAGTGGCGACCGTGGGCCAACACGACTATCTCCTGCTAAGGAAAGGTAAATTGACCATTAATTATTCTAACGGTTAATCTAAGCTATAGATTGAGACAGCTCACCTTGGAAAACTTAAGAGACGTATGGTCAAACGTCATTTTCACGTATTTTGAATATGAACATTTTTAATTGGATGGATATGTAAAATAATAATTTTACTTATATTTTTTTTGCTGGATGCATCCTAAATAAGTCCTTCCGATTAAAAATTACCCTGTGTAAATCCATTTTGAAACTTAATAGATTCTTCTTTGTAAAATAATAATTTTACTTATATTTTTTTTGCTGGATGCATCCTAAATAAGTCCTTCCGATCAAAAATTACCCTGTGTAAATCCATTTTGAACTTAATAGATTCTTCTTTGTAAAATAATAATTTTACTTATATTTTTTTTGCTGGATGCATCCTAAATAAGTCCTTCCGATTAAAAATTACCCTGTGTAAATCCATTTTGAACTTAATAGATTCTTCTTTGTAAAATAATAATTTTACTTATATTTTTTTTGCTGGATGCATCCTAAATAAGTCCTTCCGATCAAAAATTACCCTGTGTAAATCCGTTTTGAACTTAATAGATTCTTCTTTGTAAAATAATAATTTTACTTATATTTTTTTTGCTGGATGCATCCTAAATAAGTCCTTCCGATTAAAAATTACCCTGTGTAAATCCATTTTGAACTTAATAGATTCTTCTTTATTCGATTAATTCGCATGACACATGCATGGTCGACCTTAGGCCTTTCTTCCTACCAGTAGGGTATGATATGTGGAACAGAGGCAAACGCATCATCCGATCAAAAACTAGGTATCCCATAAAACTAAAGAGCAAAGTATTCAATCAATGTGTCCTGGCCCGTGGTCCTGCCAGTTCTACGGTATGGAAACAACGACCCTGACAATGAAATCTGCCGCCAACATTGCTTGACCGTATAAAACGACACTATTCAAAAGAGGACTAAAGTCAGGGACGTTATACACACAATCAAAAAGCAGAAATATAAATATAAAATAAATATAAATATATACGGACAAATCACACAGATTGAGTTAGCCCCAAAGTAAGAAATGGAAGTGGGCATGGGCAGTACACTAGCAATTTTATGTAAAAATGTAATCACATTTTTACATAAAATTGCTAGTGTACTGCCCATGCCCACTTCCTTTTCTTACTTTGGGGCTAACTCAATCTAATGTGATTACATTTTTACATAAAATTGCTAGTGTACTGCCCATGCCCACTTCCATTTCTTACTTTGGGGCTAACTCAATCTGTGTGATTTGTCCGTATATATTTATATTTATTTTATATTTATATTTCTGCTTTTTTTTTATATTTATATTTTTGTTTTTTTTTATGAATCATTTATTTGCATAGATTTATGCAAATAAATGATTCATTTTAAGGATGGACTCGAATCGGTGGACCAGAAGAGTCATGGAGTGGCGACCGTGGGCCAACACGACTATCTCCTGCTAAGGAAAGGCAACTATGGATGGATGGAGATTCGTCTTAACGTCCTCAGGACAAATGAACAGACCATCACCTGATGACGTAGACCAAAAATGTGCTTGTTGTTTTAGTTATTGTTTCAGACACTATAATAATGTGCAATTACATTCTGATAATAAAATCTTATAAACTATTTTATCTGTACAATAATGGTTTACTACTCGTTGACTCGGTCAAAGCAAGTCAAAGTCCAATCAGCTGTTTTAGCCAGTTAGTGCGCATGCGCCGTACTCACACCTTTGTCGCGACGAGGCGCTTATCTTATCGTCAGCAATCACTGGCAATGGCGTACGTATCTCCTCGTTAGTTACAAACTCACCCGAATACGCACGGCAACGTCAGATAATACTGTCGTCATGTACTACGCTACTATATAAATAGTTTACTAAGATTGATGTTACTCACACACACACACACACCGCCTAAACTAGGTATTTACTACATCCCCGTTCGGTTCGTCTGTATAGGTAGGAACCAAACGTACCAGATTTTCTAAAACTTCAATATTGTCACTTCATAGATCCAGTACAGCAAAACTAAACTTTAGAAATACGGCAGTTTATAAATACTGTCCATCACGAAACCCAAATCTGTTTCAACAAATAAGTTTCGAGTCCAAAGCCAAACTCGATGTACGTGGACAGTCCCGCTCGAGCATCATGTAAACACATCGGTCCCACAATGAGATAAGGTCTAAAATTGTATACATATCAATCCTCGTGATTGTACATCATTCTACAAAACGTTTGTATTCTACATTTATTTATACAAGCGTATGGTTTTATGACATGTGAATTGGAAAGAACTGCGAACTATTGAAAGCAGTTTAGTTGATGACTGCCATAAACTGGGGTTAACCATAGTATCTAAGTAAAATGACAACTCATGCATGATATAAACCTCTAAGAGCAATTATATGTGTCTGGGCCTTCCATTACGCGAAGGTGTAATGATAACATAACAATTAGTTGCTTTGCGTATTTACTCAGTGAATGGGGGCTATCTAAAGATCTAGTTCTTTACGGCTATCGTGTTCAAACATTCCATCAAATGTCATTTACGAGAGCTAATTAGTCAGTAATTAGTTTTCATTCAGTGATTTCATAAAACAACAATCATCCATGAGCGAATGACAATTATATGCTAAATTAATCCATGGTTTACTTATAACCTGAAATGGTTTTATGGTTATAAGTATGTAAACCATCTTATAACATTTTCATTTTTCATCGACAACAAAAGGCGTGTTAGGTTCGGAATGGTGTTTGTTAGTGTCACATGGGCGTAATAGCGCGATTGTCGTCGAAAGGAAATGCGTTGAGCGGGTGGTCGCTCGCGCTGGAGGATCCGATGGCGACAGTACTTGACACCGACTAGTCTCGAAACTATTAGCTTCGATGTGAAATACCGCCTCTGCACCTGTCGTAAGTCAAAAATATAATGAAACTTACTATCGACAGTTGAATGCTCAATCGACCCGTGTGGGTTACACGGGTCGATTGAGCACTCAACTGGTGTATTAGAATTTCTAGCTCGTCTAATGGTGATATGCCACTGTAGGTCAGTTTAATTTTATTAATTTCAGGGTGGTAAATACGGACAATATAGTTAATCAAGTTACCTAATCTAAAGTCCCAATTCTCGTGTCGAAGTAAGTATTTATTCTTACACAGTTATGTGTAAAATGTGCCACAGTCATAATCAATAAGCATAGAACAAAAAGAGACTTCTCAGACTGAATAATAGATTTCAAAGCCTCCACCTCAATCCCAATACATAAAAGAGCATAGACGTAAACGATTGTGCTGCGTGGGAAGACGCAACTGCAGCGGTGGGTGGAGCCGGCCAGCGGTGGGCCGCATATCAGTCGCGTACGCGGAAACGAAGGGCCGGCGGGCAGGATGGCCCACATACGTGAACCTTTCATGTTAATTTCTAAAGCAAGCGCTATTTGACTTGACCCTTGCTTCTGAAAATTGTACATAGATGGAAAACTTATGAGAAAGAAAAAATGTGTGTTCTTTTTAATTTTGTTTTGAAGTATAGGTCAATTCAATAATTAGGTAACAAAGGATATCTTATATTCCAAACTTTGTCCCAGAATCAACGGGTAAGAAATTTTCCACAAATCGGCATAGTGCACTTATAGGCGGGGCATTTAATTTTTTTTTACCGACAAATTCCTACAACCATGATTCTTATACTTAACATTATTTTGATGTTTTTAGACATCCTTATATAAAAAAAAAAAGAATTTTGATGATCCGATATGAAATGTAAAAAACTATACTGAATTGCTCATAAACAAAAAAGTTTACAATAGAGATTACTGTTCACAATTAATTAATAAGACTTTATTTACCTGTAAATAAAAGTTGGCCGGTTTATAAAAAGGCTTTCTAGTCATAAAATGTATTTTTAACGTTATAAATGTCAATATGGTTTTTATTTAATTACAGGAAATCGGGTTCATAAACATGAGTCGTTTTTTAAAATTAAGATTGAATAATTCACATTACGTACGAATATACAATTTTCTCGACTGTAGAATTAAAAAAAAATTAAAAGTTAATAAAAAAAAACTGTTGTAGTCACCCTTATAAAAATTGAGGATATGGTTCATTACAATAGTATACGAATAATATATAAAAGTCACCATTGCTGGATTTTTGTTTTTGTACAGGATGTTTTTAAAGTATAAAAATTACAACTCATTAAAAAATCCATTTCGGATTGTTATTTATTAGTGATTTTTTAAATCAAGCTTTTATTATTCGTAAGGAAACATGTAACAAAAAATCACCCTGGTAGGATTTTTTGTTTGAGAGTTATAACAATATGAGTCTTATAATAGCGTTTAAAAAAAAACGGCGGTGGTGATTTTTTTTTACACTTAAATTTGCAGTTGTAATATCATAATCTATGTAGTTTATAAAAATCACCATCGTAGGATTTAATGTGATCACCTCCATACAACTGAAAATTCACAGCCCAGACTATTACAAATTTAAAGGCTGGTAAATTTCAATACCTAATTATTTAGATTGTTGATTTAACAAAATTTTAATGAACATAATTATTTGAGTTAACAAAAACCTATGTCTATTAATATTTCAATGCGTGGAATATTTAAAACGAATTAGGGCTTGAAAAAACATTTGAAAATGACGTGTAGGCCGGTAATAAAATACCATTCGGACTTAAAGCCTACCAGAGATTTTACTGTTTTAATGGCATCATTTGTAGCCCAATATGACTCTCTCAGTCCTTCCCCCTCCAAAGGGCTGTGCTTGGGGCACAGGGGGTGAAAATGTATCCACAAAAAGGGATATTGTTGCGGTTTTACTATTATATCTCGAAAATGACCCACAATTTATATGTTTTGGACCACCCAGTCCTACACTAGTGCTCATCGAAATTGAACAAAATCCACAGATATTTTAAATTCGAAAGTTTAGACATGTGCGAGGTGCGAGGATGTATGTTTGATACTTAACTACGCAAAATCCACTAGACGGATTTCGATGAAATTTGATACACTACTAAAAAAATACAGGATTTAGCACATAGGGTACTCTTTAACCCAAAATTCCTACGGGAGTAGGGCCCCGGGGCGCAGCTAATATAGCATTTTTCATAGGTATGAAAAACTTGCTAAACCCCGGGGCTTCGTTCACTTCGGAATTCCTGGATAAACATTACAATAACTGAATTCTCAAGACTTGCTCTATTTGTGTGCCAGATTTTCTCAAGATCCGTCCAGTAGACTTTGTGTGATTGAGTGGCAAAAATTGCAAGTTTGTATGAGAACTTTATCATTTATGATAATTTATACTAGATGCGCCCCGAGGCTTCGCTTCCTTGAGAATTTCAGAAAAAAGTAGACTAAGTGCATTTTTAGTTTTAACTCTACACATGTACCGAATTTCATCGAAATCTGCTCAGTAGATTTTGTGTAATTGAGTAACAAACATATATCCGACATGGCATTTATACAGGATCTGGTGGGAACTTGCATGTTTCAAAAAATCATAAAAAAATAATTAGTAAAGTTTTGTCAATAATCTATTTATTTACTAATAGTGCAATAATGTGAGTTTAATTTTTTTAAATAACATTTTCTAAATCACGACCTTCTTGCCGCACTCTGCCAATATTTCACGCATAGGTATTTTCATAAAACGCGTCTGCTCAGGCCGCTTAAATTCCCCTATTTTAGTCCGAATATTGTATTTTAGTTGCGCGGTGATGGAATGCTGGTTTCGGTAAACTATGCCCTTTAGGTAGCCCCATAGAAAAAAGTCACATGGACTTAGATCGGGTGAGCTTGCTGCCTAAGGGATGTCACCAAAGCGAGAGATCATTTTTTTAGGAAAAAACTCTTACAGCAGTAATGGACGGTTGCGATTTATGTGCAGTGGCTGTTGCTGTAGCCGGGATGTAGGAACTGGAACTCTGATAGAAAATACTAGAACAGTCGAGTTTGGGCTCGTTTGTTTTGTCATCTTGAGCACTTTCTATTTCTTATAATGATGAAGGTCTGAAGATAGAGCCAGAAGAGTGTCATCGGAACTCCTAGGGGGCATAACATTTTTATCACGTATTTAATACCCCAAGACCCCCTGGTTAATATAATTTGCTTTACATATCCCACCAACATTTTGAATCCTTTTGAAAAAAAAAATTCTATTGAATTGAATATGCGAAAAAATAAAAAGAAAGGTTTTTAACTATGGACTTGGTAAGGTACTATATCGAATACAGGATTTACAATGTTGGTTCGGATGCTTTTAACGAAGCTTTTAACATAGGTATATTTCGGGAGCTGAAACCTGAAACGCACTATAATGCGGTTTGCGTTGGCAAAATAATATGGAGAGTCGTGAGTATGCACATAGGTATAGTAATTACGCAAACCAAAACAAAATTGATAATATCAAGGGCTTTATAATTTAATCTTCGTCAATGTTAAATTTATCCTTTTACCAAGCTAAATTATTACCGCTGGACAATGAAGAATTCAACAGTCTCCGTCACTTGTTTTTATGTATTCTAAAACTTATCAGACTCCTGTATACAACGATTCATAAAAACATAATATGCTGGTCCACTCGCAGATATCTGGCGCCCATCCAAAACATTGCGACCTCTCATTGGGTAACTCTCGATTTATCTGCTTTTATCGTGTAATTGGACTGTTTGAGCAGAACTTATTTCAGCGAAACGTGCTAGGGCGGCGTCAACAGCGGGTGAAACTTTGAAGTTTTAGAATTAGATTAACTATGCATGGCAAGTTCGGCTTTTTTGGATCCTGCGTTTATCAAAGGGTCAAATATTGCGAGCATCAATAGCAATTTCTGCTCATCGTACAAATATGTAGACTGCAAAACACGCTTAAAAAAACCCTATCTTGAGACTTGAAACTAAACTAAATTATGAATCGAGTCTATAAATTCTATAGATCAAATTAGATAGTTTGACATGTAAGATAGCTTATGCAGATACAATCTTGTTCAGGAAAAGACAAGGAGGCGTAGGCGAGAGAAATCCATACCTGCCTGGGCATATTCCTGGGCTGCGAGACTCCCTGTCCCTCCTCCCTATCCACTAGGATAGGGAGGAGGGAGTCTCTAAAGCTAAAGTGTCATCTGATCGCACGTGCCTGCAAAGGACAATGCAACCAGCTGGCTCAAAAAAATTAAACTCGTTGTGCATAATTGAGACCGATGCCAAACGCTAGTCCTAATTATTCATAACAACTTTTACTATGGGGCAAACAAATCTACCATGGGAAAAAAAAAAAATTAAAAAAAATGTTGATTTTTATATTACTAAATTGTAGGTTTTGTTTATTTTAAACAGGTTTTACGTTAGTCCTAATCATACATGGGACCCAATAAATCTATCCTAAGAAAAAAATAAGGTATAGATAGGATAACAAAAATAGGTTAACAAAGGTTTTGTGTGTGGATTTTTATATCATATATTTTGTTTTTTTTTAAATAGGTTTAATAATATCTCGATGGGTTTAACGCTAGTCCTGATCATCTTTTACTATGGGCATGGGGTCAAAGAAATCTATTCTAGTAAAAAAATCTAATTATGTGATACAAAAATCCAATTTTTTTCAAAACTTTGTTACCCTATATCTTTTTTCCCCAGGGTAGATTTGTTTGGCCTCATAGTAAAAGTTGTTATGATGATTAGGACTAGCGCTTGGCATCGGTCTCAATTATGCACAACAAGTTTCATTTTTTTGGGCCAGCAGTCAAAGGAAGCGCATTGTCTTTTCAGCTCAATTGGGACAGAAAAGTGGTATATTACAGACATGGGGTGAAATAAGATTAAAAGATTGCGACATTAAAAATGTCAACGAATTAGATTTGTTTTTAGGGATCCGTACTTCAAAAGGTAAAAACGGAACCCTTATCTGATCACTTTGTTGTCCGTCTGTCTGTCAAACTTTTTTTTCTCAGGAACGCCTGTATCAATATCGAACACACGGATCCACGGTCTCTTTCTGCAAAAAATAAAATCAAAATTATACGTCATAGCGATCAAGAGATATTGCCGTAAATGTGGCGAATTTTCGCATATTTTGTGATTTTATGCAGCAATCAAAACCTATTGGGTACTTCACGTTAACCTAAAATTATGAAATTTGGCAAAAAGCAAGGTCTAACATTAAGAGTGTATCACGTCCGCGCGCCCGACCGAGTTTAGGTATTTGATAGACCGCAGCTGGCTGTGTGCAAGTCACACGCACACATCGACGTGAGATTGCCGCCAACCCGAAGTAATAAGTGACAGGGATCCGGCAAAGGATTTCTTGGTACCTATATAATTTTTTTTTTCTTGCTTTACGGTAATGAATACTAAAAATAAAATTACGACCATTTTCTTATGTAAAACATACTTGGCGCGACTTGGCAGTAAAATGGACACGAATGCCGCGACAGAAAATAGCATGACCGTCGTGCCAGGATGCTAAGATGTTAAACATCTGCCTGGCATCCCATGAAGGCCAATTTTTCGGGATGAGGTTTACAAAAATAGTATTTTTGGATCCAAGATGGCGGACAATTTTTTTTTAATTTTCAATATGGGTATCGTTTTATAAGTGTTTCAGTGCGCTGATTACGAAAATAACATTTATTTTGGAATCCAAGATGGCGGACAACTTTTTTTTCACGTTTACAATATGGGTATGGTTATAAGGGTTTTTCGGTGCGCTGATGACAAAAATAACATTTATTTTGAGATCCAAGATGGCGGACAACTTTTTTTTCAAGTTTACAATATGGGTATGGTTATATAGGTATTTCGTGAGCTGATGACAAAAATAACATTTATTTTGAGATCCAAGATGGCGGACAATTTTTTTTTTTTAATTTTGCAATATGGTTAACATTTTGTAGGTTTTTGGGGACGCTGATGACGAAAATGACATTTATTTTGAGATCCAAGATGGCGTACAACTTTTTTTTTTAATTTTACAATATGGGTATGGTTATATAGGTTTTTGGGGACGCTGATGACGAAAATAACATTTATTTTGAGATCCAAGATGGAGGACAGTTTTTTATTTTATTTTACAATATGGGTATCGTTTTATGGGTTTTTGGGGACGCTGATGACCAAAATAACATTTATTTTAAGATCAGCGTCCCCGAAAACCTATTAAACGATACCCATATTGTAAAATAATAAAAAAACTGTCAGCCATCTTGGATCTCAAAATAAATGTTATTTTCGTCATCAGCGTCCCCAAAAACCTATAAAATGATACCCATATTGTAAAACAAAATAAAAAATTGTCCGCCATCTTGGATCTCAAAATAAATGTTATTTTCATCATCAGCGTCCCCAAAAACCTAGAAAACGATACCCATATTGTAAAATAAAATAAAAAACTGTCCTCCATCTTGGATCTCAAAATAAATGTTATTTTCGTCATCAGCGTCCCCAAAAACCTATATAACCATACCCATATTGTAAACTTGAAAAAAAAACTGCCCGCCATCTTGGATCTCAAAATAAATGTTATTTTTGTCATTAGCGCACCGAAAAACCTATAAAAACATACCCATATTGTAAAATTGAAAAAAAAAAGTTGTCCGCCATCTTGGATCTCAAAATAAATGTCATTTTCGTAATCAGCGCACTGAAAAACTTATGAAACGATATACATATCGCAAAATTAAAAAAAATAAATTGTCCGCCATCTTGGATCTTGATTTAGATTTATTTTGATTTTTATGATTTCGATTTCTATGATTTCGATTTATTACGATTTCTATGATTGCGATTTATTACGATTTCTATTTCATCAAAAATTGTCGGCCATCATTCATGAGTATGAAAATGGTACCTATATAAATTTTAAAAAGATTAAAAGTAATAAATATGTAACTCTGATCTACATTACTCTCTGCTGTCTGTGAATACATGAACACGCGAAAATTAAATGCCTCCCGAGCAGCAGAGCGACGTGGATTCCCCTTGACTCTTACCGGCAGACTGATTTTTCGTGGGCTTGGAACTCGTATATATTGAGCGATGGCATTGCCATACAAAAAATGTATGGGGAATTTCTTAGTGAATTGTTACGATATATAATATTTTTTTAGAGTTATTTTTCAAAAATCTAAAACGAGCAACTTGTAGCTAGTTTAATAAACTCGCGATTTAACATTATGTAGAAATTATAATTTGTGTTTTACATAATGATTTCGTTAAAGCCGTGAACCTTGTTTTTCGTATTTTTCGTGTTTTCTGGAAGGTATTTACGCAAAAATAAAAGGCAAAATATTTTTATCTGTCTCGTATAAGTAGTAGCAGTTATTTGAGAAGCCTATAGTACTATTTTTATTATCAATAATGATCTAGTTTTGGCACCAGGGTCAATTCTGTAACGCCTGTTTTGGCTAAAAACGTGTGATGCAGGCTTAATAAACAGGAATAAATCTGAATACTGTAAATATGTTATTGGAAGTCTAAAAAAAAGTGTTACAAACTTATTTTTGCGCTGGATTCAGTATGAGTCTTAGGGATCGAACTGCAAAGTTAAGTTTGTTTTTGAAACTAGTTGGACTTTTAGTAAGAGCTATAATGTGAGATGCTTTGCGTGTACGGAACCCTCGGTGCGCGAGTTTGACTCGCACTTAGCCGGTTCTTTTTTGTTTGAAAGTGCTGACCATGATTCATAGAAATCGGTTTAGCCTCTTATGTGTAATCAGCATGTTTTCTTGTGCTTGTACCTATTTTGATTGACAAAGCTAAATTCACTCAAATTACTAGTATAATCACGATTCTTGCGCCAGCACCTCGATTTTATGGCTTATTTGGGAGAAGCAGTGTTTAAGTTATTTTGCTGTCTTGTGGGGGGAGTCGTCGGCGCCGCGGCGTCGAGCTCGCCTCGCTCGAGACTCGCCGGCGCCGCACCAACCTGCACCCCCTCCCCGCCCCTACTCGCTCCCCTTCCCCCTTCAGCCAAGTACGATTTCCTCTGAATTCATGAATTGTAATAAAGGCGCGACGTGATAAAGGTTTTAATTATTGAATGGTGACAACTCTAGTTCTCACCATTTATAAGTATACAGTTTTAATAAAAAATATTTTCGAGGCCAAGTCTTTCACTTTTTACCTACCTAGCTTATGTTCATCCTGCTCCGAAAATTAAAGCTCCTATGACAAATTGTAATTGAGTTGTTTTATCAATTGAAATTTTGTTAAATAATATGTTTGTAAAATTATCAATTTTTAAAATGATGAATTTGTAGAAGTAGCAGTTTTTCATTGTGTAGTTTGACAAACTGCGCCGGGTCATACATACCTGACTTAACCTGACCTAACGCAACGCATACCCTTCGCGAAGCAGCGGGGGAATGCTGGAAATTAAAGAAAATATATATTACTTGCTAATAGTTCATCGTTTGTAGTGTCTTGTAGATTACAGAAAAACCTGTAAGAATTGGAATTGTACGGAACCCTCTCCACGCAAGTACATCTCAGCCGGTTTTTATAATTGGATTGAAAAGAACTGAGAAAAAGAATGCAAATCACGGGGTTATTCCAAAAGAACTCCATTCTTTTATTCTAAAATGATTAGAATCTCATACCTACGTGTGGTCAATTTTTGAGCTCTTGCACATTTTTCTTTATTGACACTGTAGTATCGAGTCGTACAAAGGTCCAACAGACGGCAGAAAAAGACGTAGGTACGGAAAAACTTCATCGACAAAAGCAATGTTCTTATTACGACAAAACCTTACTCAATAAACATTCCTTAACAGGGGCACGTAACGTTGCAGCATACTCCCGTTCACGTTCATCATTGTGTTATATTTAACTTAGTAGTCCCTAGCGTAACAGCTGATTACATGACCAGTTCACTGCTCCCCCGAGGCCGGGGTGGCAGGCAGGGGCGGGGGTGGCGCGCGAGCTTTAGGTTCTATCACAATCACACAGAATTTCGCTTCTGTTCCAGAAGTTAAAATATTTTCAAAAAACTAAAAAAGCTAAATGTCAGACAGAGGACGATGCGCATGAAGATTCTTTTCAAATTGCATGAAAAGAATAATGTGGGCTGAAACCAGACTCAGATAGTTTGTGGATTTGAGAATGTGTGCAGTGTTTTTTTAACAAAACGAAACGAAGTTGTAATACGCCGATTCGTTGCTCTCCGCAAAATGAAAATTGATTCTGAATAATTCTGAGCGACGTGTGTCGGTACAGGCAGCGGCGCGGCGGTGTCACAGTTTGGAGTTTTTGTTTCAGTTTTACTTTGATTGGTAGGAGGAAAATACTAACTAAAGTAGGTAGGATTTTGTTATTTTGACGTAAATTCGATGTACGTCTTCCTCGTCATACTGGCGCAGAAAGAAATAAAGAAAAGTGGCACCAGCTCCAACCAGGTCGGTAAAGGTGCCGAACGGGGCAAACGCGAAAATCGAGTACTTATTTCGACTTCCCAGCCATCTATACATCAACCGGACCGCTTTTAGTATATTCATTCTAGATTTCAATGTATGGAAAATTTGGCAAAATTATTTATTATGTTTTATGGTATCTGTGTTATGTCTATATATGAGTACATTAAAATACACTACCCTCCCCCGACTCCCCTCTTCGGCGTCCCCCTTCCCGAGTTGAAACGTGTCCCGTTTTACAAAATTTCTAAATTCTTAGGAAAACTATACAAGTTAGGATAAAATGATCAAAGGCTATATTATTTATCAATAAATTACCCATGGTATAAGTTCTTACATTATGATACGAGTCATAGTTTTAAAGCTATGGTGCGTAAATTTATACCCAAAGAAAAAAAACATCACCAGTTCGTGCAAATAGTGCAATAAAGTGTTGATCTATCTATCTATCTAATCACAATTTAAATAATACACAGAAAACTAAGGCTGGATAAAGAATAATAACTCTTTATGAATTGAGTTGCTCCACCATGTGTTTGAACAGTGAATATTTTTTTCATATTACGCACGGCCATCAAAGAAAACTGAACATCTTCATTGCATTTCATTAGTTATTCCAATCCTACAGATTTTTTATTTCTACCAATCAATTTTTGAGGTTCAGTAAATTGATAACTGATAACCATTTCAAAGTTTCTATACTTATTGTGGAAGTTATCTTCTATACGAGACTACTTCGCAGTAATAAATCTAATTATCTAACTATTTAAGATCCGACTGAAAACCGTATTTACATCGTTGAAACTTTGCAACATGTTTCGTTGTAAATTGATAATAACTCCATAACATGCTAACATTTTGATACAAAATGGACTCTGTACAGTGATTTGCCTCTGTTTTTCTCAGAGTTGCATCTACAAAGTGTTAGTTAACTGTGCGGTACGGACAGGGTTTATGATTTCTCGAGATTTTCAATTTCTCAAGTCTCGAGAATTCTCGAGGCTAATTTCTCGGAGCTTCTCGGGTTGTCGAGAAATTTACATTTACGTATGTTTTCTCATATTATTTGGTTCCAATAACGTCAACAAAGTGTGGTTTTCGTCTCAAATAACATATTCTTATTTCTGTATATTTTTTAAATACAGAATTCATATTATTCAGACTCATAATTATAATGACAGCACCATTTTTGGCTGGTTATTTAGAAATTATAAACAAAAGTAGCTTCTATTAAACTAAACAAAAAACCAACATGAAAGATAACTTATATTTAAATTACAATCACAGCACCAGTTTTGGCTGATAATTTAGATAAAAAAATTACTTAAACCTTGTAAACAAAAATAGCTTCTATAAAACAAAAAAAAAATAACATGAAAGAAAACGTTAATATCTTAAAAAATACCGGTCAAGTGCGAGTCAAGCTCGCGCACCAAGGGTTCATACTTCATACACGCAAAGCATGTCACAATATAGCTCTAACTAAAAGACCAACTAGTCTCAAAAACAAATTTAACTTTGCAGTTCAATCCCTTAGGATTCATACTACTAAAATAAGTTTTTAACACTTTTTTTTTTACTTCCAACAACATATTCACAATTTTCAGATTTATTCCTGTATAAGTACTGCATGGTAGACCTTGCCTTTTGCCAAATTTCATAATTTTAGGTTAACGGGTTTTGATAGCTGTCAGAAATCGCAAAATATGCAAAAAATATCGCTACATTTACGGTAAAATCTCCTGATCGCGTTGACGTATAATTTTGATTATTTTTTTGCTGAAAGAGACCGTGGATCCGAGTATTCAACTTAGTATTAAACTTTAAGCGTTCCTGAGAAAAAAAGTTTGACAGACAGACGGACAACAAAGTGATCTTATAAGGGTTCCGTTTTTACCTTTTGAGGTACGGAATCATTAAGAAAAAAAATTTCTATATAGGTTCATGATTTCTCGACTTTTCTCAAGCTTGTTTTTTTGGGAACAAAGCCCAACGATTTCCCGGGAATTCTCGAGCCGTGAATTCCCGGGAATGAACCCTGGGTGCGGTACTATATAAAGGACCACTTCCTTCCAAACGACCCGAGAAGCGCAACTATCGTCCTTTTGTCCGCCGAAATCAAACCAGAGTTTGCCCCGGGGGCGCCCAGCGCCGCCGCTGGCCCCACTGCGAACAAAACAAACCGACTGTTTATATTGTTGCCAGGCGTCGGGCGGCGCGGGCAGAAATAACCGGATAATGTTGACGTACCGTTGGAACAAACGTTGGTGCCAAATCACATGATTCACATTTTGGGCAGGTCACGAGAGACACCCACTTGCTCGTATAAAGTGTTGACTACGGAGATTCCTGCTACAAGTGGTCTGTGCTAGGTAAATCGGCTTATACTAACATGACAATAGCTGCTCGAGTAGGTACCTATAGAGCGGCATAACAAGACGCTGCAAATAGTAATTCAGTTCGCAACCATGAGGAGACATTCCGAAGACATGCGACTAATAACGTTCTCTGTCTCGTTCGCAAACCGTTTTTTTTATACGGGTTCCTGACAAGACTCCGCCCCGTGTCGGTCCACGTGCTATCTCTCAAGAAATGTAATTAATTGACAGGTAGTGGAAATTTCTTACAGAGTAGGTTTATTTCGAATGCCATTTGTTCTAATCCCATAATAACAAATAACGATGAAAATAGATTTTTAGAATTTCAGAGTTTTGTTCCACGTTTGTTTTTGCTCTACTGCCAGAACGGCAATAGGTGCGTGCGTTTGTACGACTCGCGCTTGAACGTATTATTATTCTCTGTATGCTATCTGTACGCTACAAACTATTATTTTTGGCGTTCAATAAAAATATCACGCGGAGAGTTGCGTAGGAAACTGTGTCAGTTGCTCGCATTCTCTATTTTTGTGCTTCCATTTATTTGTGGTCGCTGCGAGCTCGATCGCAGAATGTTCAGCTTTATAGCTAATGTCACTCCGAAGCCCGAGGAGTCCATTCAAAATCCTTTCAGTAGGAGTGCTGTTCGTGTATGTGATTTGTTCTTGTCTGTGGAGTATCTCCCACACTTCTCTATCCTCAGCTATTCTATTTGTATGTATGTGTCCCTAGCCCGTGGTAGCCGCGTCGTCGGCTGCCTCGCTTTCGCGTTAGTGTATTTTTTCTTGGCTTCAGTGGTAAACGTTATATTATAAGTGACTTGAAAATCCATCCATCATATAAATATAAGTATACAAATACAACATTATATGTATACTTACATAGAAATAAATGAAATTGGATTGTCTGTAATTTGACTGACGCTAGCTGACTGCTTAGTTTACTAGTGCCGCTAGATGGAGGAAGCTGGCAACTCGGGCAAGTCGTGTCGGATCGGATGTCTTCTTGAGAAAAATCTGACACCAGTTTTCAATGAAATCCTACAATTAAGTAGTATGTTAAACCTACATAATATCTCGATGTCAGTGTTAAGCTGGAAGAAGAAGAAGATTCAAATACCAAATTTTCTTACTTCGCACTTAAAACAATATTGTCTGTAATTTAATGTACCTACTTAATTAGAAATATATTATTACATAATTGCAAATGATACACTCTTTATTTTATTACTTGGCAACGCGTATAGTTCACTTTGTTGATGAAATGTTGAATCACAATAAAAGTCATTCACTCGCGCACAATCTGCTATCTATTTTGTAATAGTAGTATTATCATATCTTACTTTGTTTTTCCGTACTTACGATAAAAGGGAAATTATTGGAAAGAACACACAAAAATAATAGAATGTTTATGTTCAGTGATAATTCAATACTTAAAAGACATTGTTCATTGCCGGCTTACTGCGGACAGTTCGTTCAATAAATAATAGTATTATCATTGATCATAATTAATGTCAAATAGATTTTCTGAATATATATTGGAGTATGAATATCTAAAATTAAAATATACCATTTGGTAAGTATTTTTTGCGTTTCCGATACTCAAATCAAAGATGTCGGCCTTCACGTGTGTTCTGGGATGCCATTATCTAAAATAATATTACATTTAAGAAGTATATTTTTATTCTTTGATGAAAGATTGGATTAATTAGGTATTTTTTTACCAAAATACATTAGTTTTATTTATTAAGTACACTCATATCACTTCATATTTATATTTTAGAATCAATACCATTTAGTAAGTACTAAATATACCATTTAGTACTTACTAAATGGTATATTTTAATTATAGATATTCATACTCCAAAATATATTCAGAAAATCTATTTGACATTAATTATGATGAATGATAATACTATTGATAATACTATTATTTATTGAACGAACTGTCCACAGTAAGCCAAGCCCCCATACACTTTGAACAAAGTCCTTTATATGTACGACAAAATATTGACGAATATACGACAAAACGTACTGTTTAAGACATTTGATCAACATGAAACAGACAGTAAAGTATTTGCCGTAAATGAGAGTGTCATTCTGAATTTCGTTTGTACCGCGCAGCACAACACAAACAAGTCACAGTAACTTTTCGAGGAAAATATAGCCACGAGAGCTATAGCTACTGGTGACTGGTGGTCATGACTCAGTTATGAGGATACGATTAAGAATTGAACTAATATTTGATTTATTTTCAACAAAATTCAACAAAAAGTACTGTGAAGAGTGTTTACATAATAGGACAATTAAAAGAATAAATGGAGTTTAAGTGTTAAAAGTACTTACTTGTACTAAATTTACTAAAAAAAGTGGCCCATATTACCTGCATAGTTATAATAAATTCGATTAGCATAGTTATGCTAGGAGGAGAAAGATTTTATATAATACCAAAGTGAAATGAGTAGTTGAAGTCTGAAGTGACAGGCGGACTGTAGGCATTTTATATATTTACTATTATGTGCGTGGACTCAGAAACAAGTCCGGCCTCTTCCAGCCTGATGACCAATATTTATTCGACATCGTCATCAGGGACGAAGAGCCCCAAAATATCAGAAAATATACTGCAAGCTCACGAATTTTCTCTTGACAGATTTTCGGATCTGGCAACCCTATGCCACTCGAAGAAAGTGCAATAAGGTCATCATACAAATAGATAGTATTTGTATGCGGACGGGAAGCGAGCAGCGAACGGTAATTAGAGCAGCCCCAGCACTCCACTGTCTCCACTCCGCTCCGCCCGACCCTCGAGCCCGAGCGAAGTGGGGAGGGGGAATACAGCTTGACAACCCAGCTCAGATATTGTTTGCCTATTAAACCTAAATGCAACGAAATCTTCAAATTTCTAAAGTTACTTGCTATGCTGACTACGTATGTGACGGAAATTCTATTTCACTGTCTATTTAGTTATAGACGAGCGGCGTTTATATATTTTCTATTTCTTTATTTATGAAACCAACAGTACAATAACAATAAACATGACTACAGTTATTCCAAAAATAAGGCCATTATACGTTTCTTAAAACGGTACGTATAAAGTCCATTTATTCATAATTGTCCTATTATGTAAACAATCTTCACAGTACTTTTTGTTTAATTTTGTAAATAAATCAAATATTAGTTCAAACCTAAACATTCTAAAGTGAAACATTTATTAACCACGAAAGTTAGTTCCTAAAAAGTCTATTTTAATTTATATTGTTTTAAAATCATAAAAAGACATGGCAAGATTGTTTACATAATAGGACAATTATGAATAAATGGACTTTACATACATATAGGTTGCAAAACCACAAATGCCGAAGCAGAGAAAAACAGTATTAAAAGTTACAATAAATAATAGTTATACAAACATCAATCAATTTAATCAATCAATTAATTATTCAATAACAATTTTACAATTGTGTCTGAAATTCTTATAAGTAAGTACACAGTAATAGTACATTATGATACAAGTGTCCAAAGTTGGTCATTACGCACAAGAGGCGAGATTGGCGCGCGAGCCGAAGGCGAGCGCGCTAATAAAGCCGAGTGTGCGTAATGACCAAATGGACACGTGTATCATACGACGTTTTTCAACACACTTGTGAGTAAAAAAAATTAATGTGGTCCTCACATCTAATTATCGGAAAACGATTGCACCCTTTTGTCATTCCTCCACTTTATAAAACATTCGTATGCATGCCGCCAAATACTTACGTTTGATTTTGGAGGCAATAAACATTACGCGCCTCGTTAATGATTTCAGGTGGAGTTAAATTTACATATTCTTCCATACTAGTCGACATTTTATTAAATATTTAATATGCTAACACGGCGAAAATCGGAAAATGTCCCTAACAAACACAACATAATAAACATAGTCTTGTTTTTTATTCGCGTGCCGCCGCCCGCCGTCCCGCGCCGTGCGCAGGGAGCGCGCGGTGCACGCTGCGGATGGTATATCGCCATACAGCCAGTATGGCTGTATAAAAATCATTATCTTTGCTTATTTAAAAACTGTTGTTATTTTCCCTATTTGATCTAATATGTATTATGCGGCTAAATTAAAAATGCTTTGTGGAATTCATAACGCGCATTAGTTTTCTATCTTTTGTATAGCGCAGTATGGTAATTTTTATTTCCAAACACCTCCGTAATATATTCGTAATACCTTCGTAATATATGGCATTATGGGCCTAAATTCGATGTAATAAGACCCACTTTTCGAGCAAGTGTGTTGAAAAAAATAAAACTTACTTAATCTAGCAATCTCATATTCGTTTTGCTCCAAAAGATATTTCTTTTATCAAGACTATATTTAAGATTAAAATAAGTATCGGATATAATTTGTTTCCCTTTTTAAGAACTAGTATTGAACGAATTCTAACCGTCTGCAAAAAGATCATTCACCTATTCTATTTGTACCTATAATTTTATTTTTTTTAATTATTTTAATTCCTTATTTGTGTCAATCCACGGGAAAATTTTGGTCGATGCCGTTTAAGTCGTTTAGAAAAAGAAATCATTCGAGTTTCCTTAGCTTATAGTAAGCACAATGTCGGAAGTGCCAACGACCATAAGGTACCTTTTCCCGTGGATTGACACATTTAACAAATATTTATTGGGTAATATCGGAAAACGCTAATAAAAAACAAAATTCAATTCCTAAAATGTACCTACAGCTGAACTATCTTGAAGAGCTATCAGTGAACATGAACTATCTTTTATTATGTAGCTATTTCTGTTCTATTGCCGAGCAAAAGCCCTAACTTCTTCCACGTATCTCTGCCATGTACTTTCATAGGCAATTTTTTGTAATGAGTTGAGTATGTTGACATTGATCATTCATTCTTTATCTTGTTCGCGAAAAATCCGGTGCATATGGCGCGAATCAAGGTATTCGACGAAGCTGTGTTATTTCCGTACTGAACTTGAGCGGTTAAAAGTAAACCGCGATTCATCTCCAATTTGTTTTGGTTTGTATTGCGTCAGCAGCGTAGCCGTTAATTGAGCCACGCATTCTGCTGTTATAAATTACGTTGCATCGATAAAGCCCGCCGAAACTATTCGCATTGCCGCGCAGAGTGAATGGACCACGGATCTCTATGAAGATCGACCGGCTGAGACAAGCCGTGTGAGTAAATGGGGCAACGCTTCTTCACGTCACCACGAAACAACGACAATTCTGAATTAAAACTGAAATCGAAACTGCACGCTGTATGATAGATGTTATACAATTATCAATTCTATAAAAAAAACACTTATATTGTATGATTTTTACCACGACGACGACACCAACGTATTGGTTGGTACCATACGTAGGTGTCGTCGTGTCGTGAGCTCGTGAGTAATACCACAGTATATTGCTAACCTTACACTACAACAATGTATAAGTTTCACTGAACACTGTATGATGTATTTTTAAAACGGAATATATTTTGTTTAGGAAGTATGCTACTTTATTGTTATTTGAACATTTTGAAGTTCGCTTTTTGAAGTTTGTGATCAAACATACGATGAATGATACCCCACCATGATATTGATTTTCCAATTTGCCATTCGTCATTTACGTAAAGTGGTTACGATTTCGTCCGCAAGCAGTCGGTCGCGGGCGCGGCCGTAGCTCGGCATGTAAGTGTGTAGTTCTGGTATAGATCACTTGTACAAATATCAATAGCCAGTGCTACTGTGGAAGCAAAACATCTGTGACGTCAGCACCGCGTGCTTCTCTTCTCGTCTTCCTTATATTCAGTTGAAAACTTGGTCCCATGGTTGTTGTGTCAAGTTTGTATATATTTACAGTTATCAGATTTATTCTTGTACATTTACTGTATGACCTTCCTTACCCCATAGGTTTTAATTCCATTCTGAAAGCGCAAAATTTGCGCTTTCAGAATGGAACTATTTTCTAACTTTATGTTTGGGACAGATGAGCTATTGGATATTGCATCTTTATTTACATTTGGATGAAGATACTTATCTTTGAACATTAAATATACATCAAGAACATATATAAGTCCCTATTCTGGAAATTGGATAAAAGCCACGGACTACACGGACATATTCTTTATAAATATCGTCCATGATGAAACCTCATAAATGATTAGGGATTATGTTTACTACTTCACGAAGGAAAATATGTGTATTAAAATATGAATATAGGCAATGGTATATGTTTGCTAGGTAATGTATAAACTATTCATCTGTGTCATTCACAGTGTCATCATTATGCGGTGAGTGGAGATCCACTCGAGTCCCAGAACGTGCCGATGATACTGCCTTTTCTGATGTCGGTGTAACGTTTATATCTACTTAAGGAATATAGGTAGTCTTTACCCAACATGAAAAATTCTATCTAACTCCATCACTCTGAAACTTTTTTATCCTATAGCATTAAAATCCAAGAGGATCTATCTAACGAAAATACACTTATACAATGATATTGTAAAAATGTTGTAATTATTTTGCGCCTGATGTTTATTTTTTACTTGTGTGCGCTTTATGTGGGTGACACGTTGTATGCATGTATGTATAAAAGTACCTATGTGTATTTTGTAGCAGTAAACCAATTTTTTTTATCTAATTAGCATGTTGAAACATCATCTCAAAGAATTGCAGCATCAATCGCAAACATTAAAAATACGGTAGTAAACATAAACACTGGTTCTACCTTACGCCCGTGTTTTATTTTCGTTGGAAACATTACTTTTACGTCAAAATGAGTCACGCATCAATGGAACGTTTAAAATAGCTTTATGTACTAAAGCAAGCATACTATTATTACAGTATTTACGACTCAAGCGAGAGTGACAATCAATGCGTGCAACGTGGCTAGTGTCCAAGCCGATAGCAGCGGAGGGAGATTCCGACGGGGCGGTCGCTACCACTAATTAATTAACTGGTATTTTGAGATATAATTGATTTGATACGATGTTTGATACCAATAAAGTATTTGTTATTGTTATTGGACAATCGAGAAATGATCAACGTACGCGTACGCTATACAATTTTTATATATCCAAACCAGATAGATAAACAGGTATGCAAAAATGGTGTTACGATATCATCAAGATAATTATGGTTCATTTTCTTTGAGATGCCTACTTTACATTGCACTAAAAGTAGTTCTAACTTCACCCCGTTTCCAAACAGACTGTTATGCAGGTAATAATAACTCTGTCTACAGTATAAACCTGCTATAAATACTGTAAATTTATTTTGGCGTGGATTGATGAAATCCATTTATGAGAGCGAAAGTTCGTTATCGAACAGATTTCCTCGAAAAATTATTGTTATATTCTACTCCGTAAAAGGTATGAAAATATTATTGGAGCAGTTGTTTGCGCAGCGGCTGAGCTGCCCAGAGTGTCTATAAATATACATAGTGCGCCCCGTGACTGCGGCATGTGACTGCGGGCATGGAGGATGACTCGCGGCAGAGGGGAATGTGTTGTCAGCGCGCCAGCCCGCGGCTGACAAAACGCAACGCTACTGGAATATTTACGCACCCGCATATCATTCTACCGTCTAAAACCGAATGGTATTCGCTTTCTATTCAAAACGGCGAGTCTTGTCACCATTATTTTTATTCGTCACGACTGTGCGTCCTGATTATCATGAGACCTTTCATTGATGGTGTTTTTTTCATTTCACACTACATTATCCTCGAGATGTTGTCGTTTACTTAAGCGGTACGGTGATCGATAAAATCTACGTGCCGTACCTAAATTAGATCAAAATCTAATAGAAGAGTTAGACTGCCCTTAATTAGGCTCCTGTTTTGATTGAAACTTATAACGTGAGTTGTCGTGATCACTCGGGTACGAACGGTTACATAAAGCTGGATTACTACTACACCGCTTTTATAAAACGTAAATACGAAAAAAAAATTGCTTAGTCAAACTGTAAATGATTAGTCTGGTTTGATTTAACCACAGTTTCAAAACAATCCTAAAGAACTATCCTCATCCTCACTAATATTATAAATGCATGCAAAAGTGAGTTTGTATGTTTGTTTATTTATTTGTTAGGTATCTCATTTCTAAAATTTCGCATACACATAGTAAGAAGGACATATGGCACCTTTCATCCCGTGAAAAAGCACAACTCCCGTGGGAAGTTCACGCGGATGAAGCCTCGGGCAAAAGCTATTGATAAATAAAGGGTTAGGTATAAATACAAAACATGTAAAAAATACCAGGGAAGGGAACATAAGTACAACGAATATAGCTCTACTCGTCTCGATCAGTGTGAAATTAGTCGCAATTTGGAGCGTAGCAAGCATCAGTAATCCTACAAGCTCAACTAAGTTCGCCTCGTCTAAATCACCTGCAGAAACGTGTCGCCTAGCCTTATCAATGGCGACAACGCTCTGGTTTTGTTGTGGGTCTCCGAAGAGAGGGCAGAGGACACGGCAGGCACTTACCTCCACGACGCCGACCGTAAAGTTGGCGACAGAATGTGGAGTGGCGCTCACCTAAAACAAAATAACATAAAGTAAAAAAAAAATATTTGACAGTATACATTAATTATAGGTCTAAGCTATGTGATTGAAGGTCTACACGCAGTCAAAGCACGCGTAGATCTTCCAAATGTTAATCTATGTTTGACAGTAATTGTTTGCAGATTTCGATTTCCTATGTCTTCTTATCTAGTATCGCTTCCATGCTGGTCTGGGAGCGAAGAAAAAACATAGAATGTGCCAGCTGCTTCTCTTCCCGCGCAATTTGTAAAAAAGTCAATCGAGGGAAAGGGTTTTAAACTGGGGATTCATCCACTCATAGGTGATGGGCTAGCAACCTGTCACTATACCTGAATCTCCATTCCATCAGAGAGCCCACTATGCAGCTAAGCGTGGCCTTCGAGTCTCACGACTCTTGGCTCTGTCTACCCCGTAAGGAATAAAGACGTGATTCTATGTATATATGATTCTATGTTCTTATCTAGAAAAAAAAATACTTGGAGAAAAGGTTAGCTAGTTGTTCCATCCATCCAACCATTTCCCCGCGCGATATTTTAGTATTTACATCTTTCGAACGGGTAATATCGTGACATTGAGGATGACTGATGGATAGAGTATCCGGGCTCGACGGGTAAAGCATTGTCATTGTTTGGGTTATGTTCATGGTATAGCCTAATAACGACTACCAGATTATCCACCCTCTATAAGTATTTGAAATCGAGAAAGAAAAGAATCCAAAGCCATAGTGCCTACCTAGTTAACTGTTGAGATTGCTCATTTGAGAGAAAACTTTAAACAAAACGTCGAACAAACTTGTTTATAATTCTAAATTCGTCACATACGCCACAAGCATTCCCATTGAGGGGAGATAAGTACGTGGAGAATGAATGAAAAGCTACAACAATCAGAAAGCAGGGCCAAGAACAAAGGCGGGAGGAATGGGATGGGACGCCGACACTACAGCCGCAGAACTTTTGCCTGCGAGCTGACTAACAATAGAATGTTATGAACAGGATCCATGCGCTGCCGTGGACTCGTGAAGTATTTTGCTGACCTAACCAGTAACCAGGTACGCTAATAATAATAACTGAAACTGCAAACCATAAGCCGAACTAAAATTGCAACCACGAATTCGGAGTGAACAATCTCATTATTAAGTTAATCGACAAAGTTACAAAGATCGTATGTGATAAAATTAACAACACATCACATATAATTCATTAACATAAACTAGATCAGGTGACAAACCCAGATTAGAGCATAGGCCGTCTCTATATTTTAACTCTCGAGTCTTCAAGTACATGTTATGACAAGGATTAGTTAATAAAATGCCTCAAGGAGGAAGCCATCGAATTAGATAAGTCAGAATTAGGCAGTTATTACTTGATATATTTAATACTGTTCCACACAAACACATAAAATATGAATATGTGTTTTATTTGCAAGTGCCACTAACCCTCATAGATTTGTTTTTAAATTAGGTATTATATAGTAAATATACCGTTTTGCCGTCATTACTATGCATTCTTTTTTTTTACACATAACAAATTTATTGCATGTTGCAGGTAATAAAATGTTTTCTTTTAACACGCCTACCCTACCTACTACCTACATTAAATAAAATGTAAAGGAAAGGCTTAAGGCTTCAAAGTTTCTCCAGCAAAAAGTTGGTTGTTAAAAAAAGTTTCTAACTTTTTCATATTTTCACCTTTGTAACCTAACTCTGTCGTTAATAAAGTCCGTGGTGCTCCGATTTCCTGCAACACGTTTGTTTGACCCGAGAATACATGACTTTTTCGCTTATTCAACTGTTTTTCAATACGGGAATAAAATTATCGCTACCTTTTTGACAAGTCCAGCCAATTAGGCCAAGTAGAATTAGGCTAGTAATAATGTCTATATTTTCACTGAGTCCAATCTGAACATTTTTAGGGTTCCGTAACACAAAAGGCAAAAACGGAGCCCTTATAAGATCACTTTGTTTTTTACACGTATCAACAAGCTAATCATGGGCGATTTTTTCCGGTTTCGCTGACTAATTTCAATTTCATTAAGAGACCATTTTCAAGGTCGGACGACAGTATCTACTTCACCGCATTATTGGAAGATCTATTTTTGTTATGACGCACTTCACCAGGGGAAATTTACTGTTTTTAAAATTTTGTTAAACATACGATACGAATTTGGAATCATCAAATCATTTATTTGCAGTACCTAAATAGGGTTACAAAAGTTGTTACAGATAGAGTGTTCTTGTACCTAAGACAAACAGACGGACGGACAGACATTGACATTTTACTTTAATTGCCCCGCGTTGCTTAGCATATGAGAGTATTCGTAATAAAAAATAAAATAAAAAAAATTATAATAAGTAATGAAAAAGTGTGTTCTCTTTTGAACTTTTTTGTTGTCTACTAACGACATTTCCGAGCATTTTTGAGAAAAGGATTATTTTATACTTATTTAACTACGGTTAGCATGCAAATTGTGCATCTATTGTACCTAAAAAATACATACATACATATTATCATGCCTTTTTCCCTTTTTTTTAATACCTTCAATCATAATACCTTATTTATAGACAAGCTCACATATAGTATAATATTCGCGTGTCAGTTCATACGATAACGTGGATTAGCTAATGATGACAACTGACGACCCCCACCGGTGCAGTAACGACTTCCACGAAGTCTTGACACCGCCTTCAGTTGTCCACGTAATTGTTTATGGTACCCTCTGAACGCTCCGAACATATATTTATAATAAGAGTCCCTGTCCGCTTTTGGCTATGGTCACAGGTTGAGACTATCAAATAAAATTACGAAGGTGTGCTTTGAGACGGATAATGTTTGTTCCCTACATATTTATGTGAGCACACCAGCACTATAGAAAAAGAGAAAAAAATTAAGTTTTAGATCCAAAAAACTTATATGAATGGACTGGACACATGCAAAGCCGTATAAAGTTCGTATAAAGTATCCAACAACGCTGAGAGTAAGATTTTGAAACAAATTTTTATGGATCAAAGAATTTCTTCGTGCTTCTTGCGGAGACGACCCTAATAATGCCGCTGCTGTAAGAACATGTACTTTAGTAGTTTGAGGTACGCTGGCGAAATACAAAGTTATAAAGACCTTTTCTTTGAAACGCCACTGAATCCTTTTAACTAGTCCGTAAGTAGTTCAAAGAAGTTTACTTGCAGTTGCAAGCTTCTTAGTAAGTACAAGAGATGCCACAAAATTTGTCACCCAATCTTGGTGAACATGTTTTATTAAATTTGTTTTTGTTTACTTCATAGAAGTGATGCAGTTTGCTAACATTATAGTTTAGCTAAACGGGAAATAACTGAGTATGTTTTTATGGGGTCAACTCACGAGCTCGATTCGATACTATCGATTTATATTCTTGGCGAGGGATTGCCTGTTGTTTCGTTTTCTACTTCTTTTATTTGCTTTTGTAATTTCAACTTAAACACGCCAAGAAGAAGAAGATTGTACTTGGGTCTGAGATGATGAAGTGTAACAAATTGTAATTACAAAATCGTTATGTCCCTTCTGCACAGCTATTGTGTCACAGCACGTGCGGCGGCACGCACGAGCCGTGTTATCTACTACAACTGCGCATTATGTCATCAATTGAAACACTCTGTGAAGAGACCTTGAAAAAGAAAAACAAACCGCTCCACGCAGGCATACAATTGACCCAAATCTTTGGACGGAAGAAGTATGTATAGTGAGTGTTGAGAAACATATATAATACTTATAGGTAATTAATGATAATCAAAAAGTCGCCATGGCAAGAGCTCCCGCAGGCCCAAGAGAGAAAAAGTCCACCAGTAACAGGCAATATGCAGTAATACAATTAATATGTCCTGTCTGCCTACTTTAAAAGACCGACCTCAATCTAAGTGTAAATTAAATTGGCATAGAATTGTTACATGCCCTGCGCTGCGACTAGATTTTCTAACGATAATGTGAGAAGTAATAAAGAAAGATAGGTAGGTAATCCATATAGAGAAAGCCTCGAAGAACATTGAGCCCTGCCCACGGAAACCCCACGTGGCAACACGTAGACCTTGAAACAAAATTATTTACAGTAAAATAAAATTAGTGTTTAAAAATATGCCATTAGCTGGCGGAAACTTCACCATTGACAACTTCAACTGTAATATTAGAGACGGCGACAAAAATAGCGGAAGACTGGCTTCGACCGACTGGATGGGAGCAATTCGACCGGCGGCGCCGTGCGACTCGGTATAATGCTTTGGATCCTTCATTTGCCATCTGCCTTTTTTGCTGGTCTGGATCTTGGAACGAATTCTATTCTCTTCTTTTAAGATGCAAATTGGTCACGCCTAAGGCTTATGTTGGAAGCCCTTTCGGTCTGCAACCGAAGTTATTTGCTTCTTCTTATTCTTGTTGTCCTGTCCTCCACTGAGAGCTATTATGACGACTGTCGGATCCATTTCAATAAATCACACCGAAAATCGAATACCCATTCAGCGAATACCGCGAGCCATACCGCTCATTCTGGGGCTGAGTCCCCCTGACGCGCATTTGTCACTCCCTCGTCACTCCAGGGCTAAAGATGATTTGTAAAAAATATTATTATTTTTGTACACAACAATGTTCATGTCATCTTACGATAAATAAATCTGTTAAACATAGCTATATGAATTTATTTTAGACTCATTTTACAGAGAAAAAGATTTTCATAATCTTTCTTTACCAGAAGTGACGGCCATGCTAGAGCTAGTCTGAACTGGAAACTACCGAGGTGCTAAATTCGGTTCTGTTCTATATCAGGCGTTTTAACCTCTCCACCACAAAGTAAGCAGGTCTCTGGCTCTGAAATAAGCACTAGTAAATGTCATGTCTGACATGTCTCCGGGACATCAGTACGCAGGGGCGCCGTACTTTGCCTCACACTCACATATCGTATTTGATTTCCTTCGAGACTCCGCTCTGGTGGGAATTTTGAGAAATCCTTCAAAGTCAAAATATTTTTATTCAAATAGGCTTATAAAAAACAGTTTAAAGTCGTCATATACATAATTAACTAGATTAGTTGACGTCAAATATTTACTTACTTATAGTAAATACTATTTTATGTGTATGTAATTTTAGAATTATCAAACATTGTACTCGCATACTTCTACATTGGGTACTTTAGCACTGGAATACGTAGTACTAGGATACTTTAGAACTAACGTACATAGACATGTCGTACTTATACACTCCGTAGCGGAGTCTATTTATAGCTAAGGTTACCATTACCACCCCGCCTCCAAAGCGCTAAGTAGAGAAGAGGCGGCGCGGCCGGCGCAACAACTCCATTGTTGCATTTTCTCTAGACGTTACTTTACAAATATGTACCTATGTGTCTTTATCTAGGTATAATGTAAAACTTAAAGCTGAGGTAAGGCTTAGTCGCATTTATGCGTTGTATCAGATTGGAAACACTATATGAAACTAAAAGCCGCTGGTTTCACCTAAGTATTGATTGTTTTTGTCATGTAATCTAAAATCCTGACACTTACAATTTAGGGGTTTTCAAGGCAAGTGAATAGACATGTTTTAAGTCCTTCTTTGCTTCCCATCAGGCAAGATAGAGCTCAAACACACTAAAATTAAAAAAAAAATCTTGGCTCTGTCTACCTCGCATCGCAAGGGATAAATACGTGATGCTGTATCTGATTTTTAATGTATACTTAATTAGAAAATTTCTCATGAAGGTACAATTTTGTTCAAGGGTTATAAAGTCCCCGCAGACAGCAGAAAACAATTTTTTTATTTATCGAGAAATTTAATAACGCGTGTAACTCGATCTCAATTTAATTATTGATGAATAATTATTCATCAATAACTAAATTTTCCAGGAATATTTAAATTAAAAATTTAATTTCCTGTGAATTGAAATGTCCTGGAAAATGTTTTCAAATAACCATTGAATTATAAAAATAACCCATTACTATATAGCGGGGAAAATGAATCAAGCCAGATAAATACACTACAAATATTGCACTATCAGTTTAACATATTTGTTGAGCTGAGTTGATACTACTTGGGAGTTACTATAGAAATCGGTTTCAGCCACTTCAGCGCTTACGGTACTATGAAAACATTTCAAATGCAAGCGAGACGGCGAGAGTGCGTTTTGTCTAGCTAGCTAGTTATCCCTGGTGAGAAATACCTTTCAAATGGCCCGATCGCCATGCATGTGCCTACTCTTCAAGTTAATATCAGAAGTGCTATCTCGCTATCGGCTGGCAGTGCGTCATGGAATGTAGAGATTAGCGTAGGGCGCCGGCCGCGGGTCACAATATATGGCGATAAAGGCGTGTCTCGAACACATAAGCGGCAAATTGAACGCGCACTATGTCCAGGACAAAACGACAAAGGCACAAAACAGTTTGGTATTCAACATCACATCATCCTACAAAAATTCATAGTAAATTGAACGTTATTATATTACAGCCGCTTAGGTCTATGCATGCAGCACAATTTGAACTGGTGGACCGTCTTCAGTGAAGGATTCAGAGTTTTAAAATCACTCAAAATAAATAGACCCTTCAACAATGCAAATAAAAGGAATTTTGGTAGTTTTGAGTACGATAACTTTATTAGGGTGCTTTGATTTGGTTTTCTGAAAACCGAGAGATAATAAGTTTTTTTTAAATGATTTAACCCCAGACACAGAATTAATACTACGTACCCCAGATACACTTTTGTTCTTTCTTACTTAAGTATATTTTGTTGCGCTAACAACATGCCAAATGTTCAATATCAGCACCAGATTCAACGTCATTTGAAAGAGCGTATTCGTACCAGTTATGTTGTGTTTGAATGTACATAACTATTATATCTGCCTATCTTCTGATACTATTTATGTATAGTGAACTGCACGTCAAGAGCAACCCGTCAAGGTTCTCTATGCTATGCAGCGTTGATGCAGTAAATTAAAAATGGAGTTGGGTAAGTTGATGTGAGGTTGACTGTACATGTGATGTGACTCAATTAAGCGGCAGCTGAAAGTAATTAGATCGCTAGTTTACATGACAAAACAGTTTGGCGCATATTTATGATCGAGTCCCCTCCCCAGTTAAAACTAGTTAGCTACTATTGACATACTAAAAATCTCATACGAGTATAAAGCTACAAGCATCGCTTCAAGACCAATTAATACACATTTAATGGCCTTAAATATAGACATTAACAAATTATACTGTCAAAGAAAGTGTGCATGATTCGATCTGAAGAATTATTTATAGGATTGGATTTTTTTATATTTAACATGCAACATATTTTTGTTGTAATTTGAAAATGTGAAATCGTTTTCCGATGAATTCTACCGTATTACGCTTTTTCACGAAACATTGTATTCAGATTTTTCCTTGTTCAGATTTCGGTGAATTCTATTCAGTTAAACAAAATATTTTTTTACAGACCGTATTTAGGCTTCTAGTCTTCAGATTCGTCATCTCCCTCGGGCGAGAGGTTAGATTAGAAGGATATGCTAGTTTCATGTTTGATATCAGATGTAAAGTGCACAATAATAGCAGCCGCTGCAGCGCCCACGCCGCGCTGACATTCCTGCTCAATGTCTACAATGTTTATTTTAATATTACTCAATATTTACAATTCAACAAGTTTGTATTACTTTGCAGTGTTCGAGAGAGACAATACGATGTCGTCCTAAAAGATATACCTAGAAATTACTGACACTCAACGCAACTACGCAATCTCAATTTTATTATCTCAATGTCAATGTTGCCTAGTGGATGCTTTGCAGTACCTATCGAATTTAAATCAAATTTAATGCTATTTACAGGACTACATTATATCGAGCAAAAATTGGGTTCTGTTAATTTTCACCAGTTATAGCTCCACTGAATACTCAGTTTTATGATTTCTATTCTGCTAATATTGAGGAGTCACTAGACAGCGCTCGGCGTCGTCTAATGTGAGGTCAATGCTGTCCAGTGGTTTGGGAGCAGTGGGTCAGTGGCGGTGCTCTCAATGCCAGCCAATCAGGCGGGGACCGGCAATATTCCAAGTCACTGCTCGCCTTATGGCCTGTTGACTGGACACTATATTACTTGGAAGCTTCAGAGAACAACAATACAGAATTTTTGTTAAACCTATGCTGGGAAATGGAATATGATCCATTTGTTATTTACTAAATTTTTAAAAATGAAACTTAGTCGGGGCTGTGAATTTTCAGTTGTATGGAGGTGATCACATTAAATCCTACGATGGTGATTTTTATAAACTACATAGATTATGATATTACAACTGCAAATTTAAGTGTAAAAAAAAATCACCACCGCCGTTTTTTTTAAACGCTATTATAAGACTCATATTGTTATAACTATATTATATATCTATATTCTCAAACAAAAAATCCTACCAGGGTGATTTTTTGTTACATGTTTCCTTACGAATAATAAAAGCTTGATTTAAAAAATCACCAATAAATAACAATCCGAAATGGATTTTTTTATGAGTTGTAATTTTTATACTTTAAAAACATCCTGTACAAAAACAAAAAATCCAGCAATGGTGACTTTTATATATTATTCGTATACGATTGTAATGAACCATATCCTCAATTTTTATAAGGGTGACTACAACAGTTTTTTTTTATTAACTTTTAATTTTTTTTTTAATTCTACAGTCGAGAAAATTGTATATTCGTACGTAATGTGAATTATTCAATCTTAATTTTTAAAAACGACTCATGTTTATGAACCCGATTTCCTGTAATTAAATAAAAACCATATTGACATTTATAACGTTAAAAATACATTTTATGACTAGAAAGCCTTATTATAAACCGGCCAACTTTTATTTACAGGTAAATGAAGTCTTATTAATTAATTGTGAACAGTAATCTCTATTGTAAACTTTTTTGTTTACGAGCAATTCAGTATAGTTTATTTACCCCTCCCATTTCATATCGGATCATCAAAATTCTTTTTTTTTATATAAGGATGTCTAAAAACATCAAAATAATGTTAAGTATAAGAATCATGGTTGTAGGAATTTGTCGGTAAAAAAAATTTAAATGCCCCGCCTAACTTGTAAGTGGTCATGTAAGATTAATTTTTTAACATTTAGAAAACTACCACTTTTATTACCTTTAAGGGCCATTTAGACGGTGCGAGTTTCTTGAACATACAAGAGCAATAAGTCCAAAAATTGACTTTCAATAATTGAAATCAACTGTTTACATGGTGATATAAATAAACTTCCATGCTGGTCTGGGAGCGAAGATAAAACAGAATGTGCCAGCTGCTTCTCTTCCCGCGCAGATTGTAAAAGTCAATCGAGGGAAAGGGCTTTAAATTGGGGATTCCTCTAATAACTATGTAATTTATAAACCCATTTCATGATGTAACTAGCTGTTGCCCGTGGTTCCGCCCGCGTTGAAAATTTTCTTGTAGGTATTTCATACAAACATCCAAACCCTGCTTCTTCTTAGTGGGTTAATTTTGGAAATAAAATAAAAATAGCCTATGTTTGACCTCAGATCTATACCTTTTTAATACCAATTTTTATCAAAATCGATCCAGCAGGCAAACTTTCGCATTTTATAAGCGGGAGATATGTCATACATTTTAAAATAACAAAAATAATTGAAAAAAAAAATCCGACTTATTGAACAAAAATTTACAAATTTAACTATCATAGTATTACATTATTGAAAATGAAGTTAGTCATAAATAAGGAAGTTCCAATCATAATTATTTATTTCGTACAAAGTAGCTTGACATAGCTCATAATGCGCGGACTATATGAAAAATGCCCCTATTATTACTTGGTCCATAACATATATAGCTCAAACTTCTAGAGTAAAGTGATGGAAAGTTATATGTAATAACTAGCCTGCGCCCGCGAACTTCGTCCGCGAGTAATTTACTATTGTTAATATCGGGTTCTTAGTGACGGATCGAGATGAAACCTACGCCAGATTTAAGTTAGACCTTCAACAATACAACAGTGAAAACCCAGTAGTTTTTGCGTGATGCGCGTACAAACATACAGAAACACATACAAACAAACACAAAAGAGTCGTTGTGTGTGTTTCATTCCATATAATGACCACGACCACGTCATGAGGAAATACGACTAAAGAGAGGTATTGATAGTAGGCTGTACTGTACACCGAGGAAAGAAGGTATCAAAAATCCGAAGTGTGTAACATGAAATGTGTAATTTCTTTATTTTATTTTTATTGTACTCTGATAGTTGCGTGGAGCGTGAAATCTATAAAAAAAAATTGTATTTGAAGCCCCCGAAAAAATATCTAAATTTTGTGAATTTTTTTTCTTTTCCAAATACTTCCAGACTCATTTTCTTTCTTTTTCCAGACATTTGAACTCTGTATTTTTTGTGGAGCAGTAAAACGATAATAATATAAATTACAAATTTACAAAATCCTCCGACTTTACGATGAAAATGCTGATTTTTCCTAAACGGCTGAACCAATTTACATGAATCATGGTTAGGACCACTCTCGATTAAATTACCTTTCAAACAGAATCTAAATCGGTTCATCCATATGGCAGCTACGATGCCACATTATAACTTCTTTCGTTTTGAGTCAGGGGTCAAAAACCGAATGTGAAGAGAATTATTGTACGAGCATTATACACGAGAGTCGAAACACATGAGTAGGGGGAAAGGGGGTCGAAATGCATTACACAGTAGGTACTACTAGACTTTTGTGGAAACTCATATTAATTACGTTATTACTCCTCATTAGGTAGGTACCTATTTATTTAAAATATATATTTAATATTTTTACTAAAATTCTTAAATTTTACGATGCGACTAACTTTTATCGGTGTATTTAAAAACAGGCCGAGGCCACGCTGTGTTCCCTTCCGCGTCCGACCTGCCAAAAGTAGTAAACCTTATCAGTGAGATAGCGCAAGTCGAGCAGCGTGTCACGCCAGCGGTCAAGTGAAGAGCAGATGGAGCTGCGTACCCTAAGACGATATCAGTATCAGACGCGAGCCGTATCTGATGTTATGACAGGCATGCGGGACCGCGCGCCCTCGCGATAGCGCCCGGTCAAGTATGCGCGGCGACCGACGCTTAAACTAACATGTTTATACTCACGGGAACTTCACGTGTATTTTTTTACAGATTTCGTCGACTTTGATCTTTTTCTCAACGTGTTTATTTAACGCATAATAGCTAGCACAGCGGTTTATCAGAACTATGTGTTGCCTTTTTTAATAAATAGAGATCAGTCAGGATATTTTGTTAGAGAAATATTTTATTTTTGACCAAACCAAAGGCAATTTAAGATTTATCTTTAAAACTAGCTGTCGCCCGCGGCTTCGCCCGCGTGAGTTTCGCTTAGATGAAAAATCTCTCTTGGAGCTTTTCATCAGATGTTCCAGATCTTCAATTTTTATACGTCGGCAGAAAATGCTCATCAGGTTGAACGATTTTTGTTAAGGCACCATTTCTATATTACTTATAGTTTAGCTGTTCCGTTATGGTTCTTCATCAGGTGTTCCAGTTTTCAAAATGAATTATAGCCTATATGTTGCCCAGGCTTAATAGCTATACAACAAAAAAAGTTTCATTCAAATCCGTCCAGTAGTTTTTGCGTGAAACGCGTACATACATACAGACAGACAGACAGACAAGAAATTCCAAAAAAAATTTTTTGCTTTCTATTGTTCTTTTTAGGTCTCCCTCTATCCATTTCAGTCAAAAATATTAAATGTACAGACAAAATATTTTTACTGTTTTATTATATGTATAGATATAGAACATTGCCTCAAAGTGGCGTACATAAGGTGTGAACTCATTTGTATGGCATCTATTATAAATAACAAACCAAAAGGAAATTACAGAAATTTTATAGTAAAACTAGCTTTTCCCACGGCTTCGCCCGCATGAATTTCCCACGGGAATAGTGCTTTTTCCCGGGATGAAAGGTCCTTCTCAGTACCTCCAATTATGTGTATGCGAAATTTCAGAAAGATTGGTTCAGTAGATAAAGCGTGAATAGGTAACAACAAACAAATTTACTTTCGCATTCATAATATTAGTTTAGCCCGATGCACATTGTGCAACGTGTTTTTCAAAATATTCCAGCCTCTTGGAAGGAAATTACCACAATATTCTACTAGTAACACCAATAGTAGAACCTGTTGGAACAGAGACAAGGCAATAAATAGGCAATTATTTGTTGTGTATTAATTTCAGTTAAACTATAATTTAACATGAAATTAATTTGGTTCCACAATCAATTACACGTTTGACGCGTGGTCCGTTAGTAAATTGATTTATCTGATTAATTTACCCTTGTAGTTTATGTT
>CM031583.1:7569864-7587754 GCA_018467065.1 Ephestia elutella
TTTATGATTAGTTTCGCAAATAATTTACCCTTTGTTAGTGATCAGGCTCCCTTGATTCTACAAATTAAACGTAGATGTCGTGCCTCAGTTGTGTCTCTGCAAAACGCCAAAGAAATTGTAATAAAACATAGAAGTATTACGGAGATCTTGTCGCTTTTATTTCAATTTCTTTTTGGCTCTTGAGACACAATTGAGACACACGACATCAGACGTTTGTAATTAGTGGAACTCAGCCCCCAGATCACACGCTGTTACGCATTATGAATTACAAATAATTTCCAATATTATATCGAGATATTGACAGTTAGTAAAAATCGATGAAACATATTTACCTGTAATAATAATTCATCAAAAAATATAAAATTATATTTTAGTACAGATGTACCTAGTTACTTTAATACCTACTTGAGTTCAGTTTTATATTTATTATATAAAGCACATATATATTTTGTTTTATTTTAATTAGTATAACAGAATTATGTAATTGTATTTTAACATTTCACACACAATATCTATTGTTATGAAATAAATAAATATGAATATATATAATCATTTGCATGCTTGTTCTAATATTTCTCAGTACAAAAATCGCGACTACGTAATAAATAATCCTAACTAATATTATGAATGCGGAAGTGAGTTTGTTTGTTACCTCTTCACGTTTTATTTACTGAACCAATCTTCTTGTCGCATACACATAGAAGGACGGAGAAGGACATAGGGTACCTCTTTCATCCAGGGAAAAAGCACTGTTCCCGTGGGAATGGGAAATTCACGCGGGCGAAGCCGCGGGCAAAAACTAGTACACAATATTTTTGAATCAAAATGTCCACAGTGAATGAAGGGTGCGCAGTCCATAGAAATCTGGATAAGTAATATTTAGATATATTTCTATTGAAATAAGCGCTGCATATAATTTAGCTGTTGAGCTAGCAAGAAGGGGATCGAGCCGTACCCCTGTGGGACCTCTGCCGATGGCCCCGATCCCTTTCGCGCAGGTTCGCTCCTGGATCCGCTTGCGCAGCAGTGAAGAACAATCCCAATTATGGCGAACCCTCGACACATGCCGCCGGCGGGCAAGAGAAGCACTTCCCGAATGGGATAGTCGTTTCTCAAAACGTCTGCTCAGGCTTCCACAAAGGTGATACGCATTATGATTGGCACAATTATCTGGTCATTGTAATTTCATATTGTACACTAAATAAACACCTTTACACCCAGACAGCCCACTATGCAGAGCTTGCATGGAGGCTGAAGAAACTGCAAGCCACTTACTTTCTGGAGTGCCAAGGCGTTGCAACTACAAGAGAACTCATTCATTTCATGTTTTTCATTTTCACGCAAAAAGGGCCTAAACTGGAGGTCTAATTGTGGAAAAAATGTCCTCAAAAATTTCAAAAGAGGGAAGTAAGAAGTAAGTAAACGCTGCATATTATTTATTTTATTATATTTTATGAATAGTTGTAAACTTACCTACATATAAATACATAACCAGTAGATAACTACTCATATAAAAAGCAATAACGAAGTACATTGCAGCAAATTAATTTCTCTAAAGCAATGAGCTTTATAAATTGCCCGTGAAAGCTCCCTGTACGCCCTCGGCGACCGCCGCGCCGCCCGCCCACTAATAGAGCTTTTTCCGCTCCTTCCATGAAACATTCAAAATGAATTCGTTTTTAGAAAAAAATAAACATGATTTCCTGAATATAAGCTCAATTGTATTATAGGCCTTGATTAAGGTTTTCATGAACTTTTAATACTATCTTTTGCTCGCGGCTTCGCCTGCGTGAATTTGAGATAAAAGGTCCCCTATGTCCTTCTCAGTACTTCTAACTGTGTGTGGGCGCGAAATTTCAGGAAGATTGGTTCAGTAAATAAAACGTGAAGAGGTAACAAACAGACAAACAAATAAATTAAAACAAACAAACTCACTTTCGCATTTGTAATATTATTTAGGACTAGCTGTTGCCCGCGGCTTCGCCCGCGTGAGTTTCGCTTAGATGAAAAATCTTTTTGTGTTCCAAACTGTAGTAACCTAAACTCCAGTACTCAAAATTTCAGCCTTTTGATTATCCCGTGTCCCGCGGGAATATATTAGGTACTCGAAGTACAGTCGCGGTGTTAAAATGAATCAAAAGTGATATTTCATTCAATAAACGATCTTCGTCTGCTCGTTATCTACAATTTCCAGTGTACCATCACTCCCACCCCGAGTCCCTCTTTGTCCTATCCCGTGTCCTGTCTATTTATACATCAGTAGAAAATGCTCATCAGGTTAAACGACTTTTGCTGTGGCCCCATTGCCATTTATTTTATAGAGTAGGTGGACTCTTGGAGTTCTTCATCTTTATTTTTATATGTCATCCATAATCTTTAATTTTTATATGTCAGCAGAAAATGCTCATCAGGTTGAATGACTTTTGCTACGGCGCCATTTCCATATATGTAATAGTGTAGCTGGTCTCTTGGAATTCTTCATCAGATGATCCTGATCTTCGATTTATATACGTCAACAGAAAATGCTCGTCAAATTGATAATCTTTTCTTGTGCAAAGGTTCTCTCTTTATCAGGTGTTCCAGTTTTCAACTGGTGGTACACGGGTAATTGTAGATAACGAGCAGACGAAGATTAAGTTTATTGAATGAAATATCACTTTTGATTCATTTTAATACTGCGACTGTACTAGACGAGTACTCTAATATATACCCGCGGGACACGGTATAACTAAATGGCTGAAATTTTGAGTACTGGAGGTTACACAGTTTGGAACACAAAAAGATTTTTCATCTAAGCGAAACTCACGCGGGCTAAATAGGGGAGACTGGGTACGATTGTAACATTTTTTTTTTAATTTACCACTGTAAAGGTATTATAAAGTATCAATTGAAGCATTTAAGATGAATGCATAGTTATTTAGCTTTAAAATTATATTAAAAACAATAGCCCATGTTTAACAGTTAAGCAGGAATATATAACATTAATAAACGTGTGTGATTGTTACAATCGACCTCACATCAAGGGCAGTTGTAATACTGCTGGGGGGAAGTTGTAACATGGAAAAATAATATATAAACCATTTCTTAGAAATCAGTTTTATTTATATAAATTACCAGAAATGTACTTAAAACAAATCAACAATATTTAAGGTACCTCTATATTAAAATAAATCTAAAGTAATTCAACAAAAATAGTAATTTTCTTCTTTTATTTCGGGTCTCTTATTTTCAGACTACCAAAATAATTTTAACACTATAATAATCAAAGCAAAATAATGAAATATATTGAGTCACTACAATTTTAGTTCCTATCTATCTAATCAGACTCATCACAGTTATGGCATATATAATATCTACTCCCATCATATGTTTCAACCGTCCCCATAGAAAATGTTACAACTGACCCCACACCTCCATTTTGGAATAATATCGTTACAAGTAAGTAGCAGCTTAACAGCACAAAAATAAACGTGGCTTAAGTTAATCTTTAAAATACAATGATTTCATAAGTACATTTTGAATAACGATACTAATGTCAAAATTTCCGATAAATTAAAGCAGTAAATTTAACAAAAATACTTACTTTTGATGTATATAAACACAATAATCCAGTGATTGAATGTAATTAGCGCGCGAAAGATGACACAACATTGCGAATCATGTCAGCTGTGGAAGTCTGGTTGAAACAAATCGTTAAAATTATCTATAAAATCGAATGAAACAGCCAATTACTTTACCTTTCCGATAAATGCAAGCCAGGATCATATCATAACAGCAACAACGGTTATAACTATTGCTACACAACATAATAGCAGTTATAAGTATGTTCGCTTGATTTTCATGTCTGTTTGTTCGTCCTTTTGATTATTTAACAACAATAACATTACATAACTATTATATTTTATCATATTTTACACAAACAAAATAAAGAAATGACATCTTTTTGTTTATTTTTGTTCGAGTGACAATAGGTGACATTTTTCCTAGTGTTGCCAGTAATTGAAATTAAATTTTACCAAACGATGTTCTCAATTGATTTTTTGGTCACAACTTGGAAAAATGAAGTAGCTGCATCTGAAAGCAAATAATCAAGAGAAATACAAGAACATCTTTGTAGGTAGGCCGTACACGGCTATGGGCTATGGAGAGAGTATGCCCTTTTGTCAAGTCAAAACCATATATTATAAGTCTATGGTCGCAACAGTCTACACCATAGATCTACATAATACCTAGACTAGATCTTTAGGTACATTGAATCTGACAACAATTCCCTCCCTGCGTCGCTATTTCCCGATTCATATAATTTAGGTATTTTCAAGGCTAGAGTGACTAGGCACTATTTGAGTTTACGTGTCCCACCTTAGACCTCATCGTTGCTTTCCATCAGGCAAAATAGGGGTCAAACGCGCTCAAAAATAAATACGTGTGACTTTTGGGGACTGTCGAGGTAAAGCTTTTGCATATAATTTTTTATCAACTTTAAATTCATGTATTAATTAGCTTCATTTTTTGCTCAATTGTGACTTTGACTCAAACACTGTTGTGCCCGTCACCGATAGATGGCGGTGTTCATTATTAAAACTCGATATGGTTTCGTTTTTATAATTTTACTATGTTCGCTGTCTTTTCGAACCACGGCGGTGGTGGTAACATACGAATGCTGCATGTGTGTGTGTATTTTATATTGTGTCGTCGTTAGGTTTTTTACGTTACGGAATTTCTTGATTCGGTCGCCGCGCTCAAATTCTGCGACAAATCTACCTATGCAATAGCTTAAAAAATCTTACAAAATGAACATCCATCTCGGATCAAAAATGTATAATCAATACACCTAGATACCTCAATTTTTGTATTAAGATAGGTAGTATAAATGAAACAACCATAGGTAAGTACATGTTAAATTTCATAAAATAATCTCCTCTTAATTGGTAAACATTTTTAGAATGGTAATTTTCTTCGTACCGTAAATGGTTAGAGCTCTTTTACTAAAAATCAATGTTTGCCTTAACAATAATCAGCTTATGTGCTAGCCTCTACATTAAATCTAACGTTAAATTGTGAGGTTCAAGTTAACAATTATTATCGGTAGCTCGTCGACGAAATTGATTACTATTCTCTGAAAAAATACTTACGTCGTCGTACGTAGGGGCTTACATTATATAATTGCAAACACTGTTGTCTGTCAGTCAGCTGGTCGAGTGCGAATATCACTTTTCGATCAAACTTTTTGAATAGTTTTGAAAGTTGATAACGGTACGGCAAAAAGAAAATTAAGAAAAACCTACTTTATACCATTACCAGCTTTCGCCCGCGGCTTCGCTCGCGTGAATTTCCCCACGGGAATACAGTGCTTTTTGTCCTTTCTATGTCCTTCTCCGTACTCCTAACTATGTGTATGCAAAAATTTCAGAAAGATTGATTCAGTAGGATGAAGCGGGTGAAGAGGTAACAAACAAACAAATAAACAAACAAACAGTCAAACAAAACTCACTTTCGCATTTATAATATTAGTTAGGATGATGTATTCAATGGTCAAAAACCGGCGACGGGAGATAATCCTGCTCGACAGCCCCCTCCGACTCAAAATGTCATCGCCTTCACAAAATTATGCTCCACCTCCACCGTCGTCGCAAGAGGAAACAAGACCCAAGTAAGTGATTAAAAATTAGTAGTTCTTCATTGTTTTTATGTCTATAACTGAATTGCGCGGCGGCGTTTTACAAAGAAACTAGCACAGTGCTTCTAGTCTTTTTAAGGAGTAATTTTATAATATCCATTTTCATTTGTTATAAAAATTGTAGTGTAAATGTACGTAAAATATTGTTGTAGGTATGTTAAAAACAAAGAAAACAATGATTTAAAATAAAAATCCAATTCAAAATTCCAAAAAGTAGTACATAATGTTATGAATTAGGTAACTAACGTACCTTCAGTCGAAGTTATCGGCAGTTCACATGAGGTCGATAAGAATTATCGATTGTTAGTTTGAAAGTAAGGCAGATATATTAAATTGACATTGATGAGACTTGGCAAAATGTGGTTATGATTGAATCGATTAATTCTTTTTTTCCGCCCTTATTTTGTATTAAAAACTGTAAAATTTGTGTATGTAGTTTATGAATGTGACGTTTTAATTCATTATTGATGTGATAGTTACTGATTTTGTATAAAAAACCGGCGAAAATTGCCACGAAAATAAAGTAAGTTAGTGCAAGCTATCATCGCAGTTTGTAACCACTATAGAAGCGTTAAGGCAGATACTAACCCGACTGGCGCTGCAGGACTCGTTGCCCGCGTGCCCTCTCCTTACATTCTTCAACTACCGCGCACTGTTTGGATAATATTCGAGTTGTTACAACCGTACCCTGTTACAACCGTACCCAGTCTCCCCTACCCGATACTCGTATTCTAGAGAAATAAAGGAGCTATGGATTGAACTTTAACGTGTGCGTTGTGCAACTTTGCACAATATTGTGAGTGATATTTAAAAATAAGGTGCAATTTTTCCCCAACTCTTACTACTAAGCAACATGTATCTTTATCTTAAATTGGAATTATATAAAAAAGCGAGTAGAAAATCCTTCACATTTACACTCCGAGAATGGTTTATTATTAGGCGAAGAAAAATACGGTATGTGTAACATCCGCAAAATTCTGTTTTTTAGTATTTAATAGTAAATGCTTATCAGGTATCGAGTTCTTGTCCGATAAGAAATCACTCCGGGCAGTAAGCACGACATGGGCCCTATCTATCATATCTGTAAGGTGGCCAGGCGACCAGGGGCCCGGTTCTCTCGCCGTCGTAGAAAAAAAATCACTTACGTAAAAAAGTTATAATCTCGTTTTTAGCGTATTGGGTCGATTGGCACCACGAGTATATTATTAGTCCATGGTTGTATCGGGGCACAACATTGTGAATGAAAGGATTGTTTGAATTGGGCGAATCATGAATAAATAGGTCGATTGGAACTACTAGAACGGGACGTGGTTCCAATTGTATAGTTGAAGGGTTCCAATCGTCGAATTCAGCACTATCTACAGTTTAGTAGCCATAGTATTTTTAATTGAAAAGGATTGAATCCTAAGAAAGAAAATGTATTTCAAAAAATGCGGGAATAAGTCGAAACATTCGCCAAATGAGAAGTATTCATCTAATCCAGTGCCTTTCCATAATGAATTACTAGATATTCATAAGGTGATAAATGGATTAGTCAATCGATGATGAAGATATAATATTTTTTATCAAAGTCGCGACTGTGTGTTTGTTATCCCATGAACACCTGATAGTAATTTCTAAAATCTATTTCGGTTACATATATTAATTAGTAATTCTTTATCGTGTTCGTGAAATGTTATTGTGTCTTGCCCTATAATTCAATAAATATTTTATTATTATTTGTATATAGTTCTCAAACCGGCAATGGTGGTATCCCAAGCTGGGAGCTCAGCAAAAGCCGAGCGAAGTCGACGACCTGCTTCCACCGAGTCCAAGGAAGCTCCTCTGCTCCTTGGGAGAACTTTGTTCTAGTTTCGAGGCGGGTTCAGAAACCAGAGCTGCGGGCGCGTGACTGACGTCGCTAAATATACAACCACACGGAGCAGACAGACATGCCGACTTGGATTTTCTAGTGTGATATTAAATTAGACGCTTTTTGACATTTGTTTTGTGTGATATTTCGCCGAGATATTTCGATTAAATTTCTGCAATGCATTGTGAATCTATTTGTAATACCTAGCTTAATTTTAGATGTAGTTTTTAACGTCTAATGGATTAAATTATGGTTTTGATACCAATAACATAAAAAAAACCAACCTGTTTGTTTATTTATTTGTTACCTCTTCACCCTTAATCTACTGAACCAATCTTTCTGAAATTTTGGGTACATATAGTTAGAAGTACTGAGAAGGCCATAGGGTACCATTCATCTTGGAAAAAAGCTAGTTTAAAATAATAATAACGGTGGTGCATTGAAATCAATTCAGCTGCCTTTTCCGGTAACAGAAAAAACGAGCTCTTTAGAATGCGGATGAAATGTGTCCGAGCAATGTTTGCGGAAATCAAAGAGATAGCTGTGCTCCTTAATACAAGAAAAATTAAAACAGATTTTTCCTTCTTTATGCATTGTGACTTTTTAAGGTCCTAATTATAGAATAAACTACCTGACTTTGCCTAGACAATTTGCAGCTTAATTAAAAATATATTTTTTAAATAAGTTGTTTCTAGAAAACCTTATTTTTTTGTGAAATTATGTAGTTCACTTAGATATTATCAGGATCAAGCGCTTTAGAAACTTTTTAAATATAAACTAGTTCATTTAATTTTACAAAGCTTTTTAAGTGACTCTCCAAAGCAAGTTGACGTCACAGGCGCATAGAGACGTGCACAAAGCGGGTTCACATTTTTTCGCCTTTACAAAGGACATTCTGCAAGCGCTAATTCAATATGCAGTGGAATGTGCAATCAGTAAAACACCTCTCTACAGTATTTACGATTTGGACGGAAGCCGTGTTCTGTAGTGCCAGAGCCAGAATGCTTTGCCGAACATAAGTATTTAGTGCTCGACGATCGTTTCAACATTCTGAACTGTTGGAGTCTTTGAAATCATTTTCAGAAGCGAAATACCAATTATTTAACTAGTGAAATAACTAACGTAATGAGGGATTTTCCGAGACCTAAATTAAAAATAGTTCCAGATGACTTCATAGATGACGCTTAAGCAAAGGCGAGAGAAAAAGTCCCATACAAAAAGCAAAAATTCACGGGATTGGCATTAAAAAAAAATAAAACTTAGTAAAAAAACATCTAAAAGGTATCAATATTGTGATTTGTGCAACTGTCAAACTGTTAGGTGATTTTTTCTGCCTCTGGCTGCCAATAAAAAGCGCACAATATAGGTACAGCCATTATTACAACTCGGCTTTCAATGAAGCTCCATCTGTTGAGATTTTTTTAAACTGATTTTTTTTCTTTATTAGCTGTCAGGAAAATCGCTCATTATTTTCAGAAAAGGAATCGTTTAGTTTCTTGAATACAGTAGAATGCCGAATTTAAATAGGTACCTATAAATGAAATTTTCAGAATATGATGTCTGTAGAGATTAAATATTTTAAGATTCGATTGCATTAGCTCATATACTATAGATTCCAACATTGATATTTAAAAAGCTTGGATTTCGTCACTGACTCATCTCACGCACTGAAGATCATCAAAATACATAGTTACTTCCTGAACTCCTAGGAAGCTGAAATTTGGTACTGTAAGCTAGTATAAGTACACAAACAACAAAAAATCTGAAACTTGAAACTACCCCTCAACCCTTACACTATGGGATGAATTAAATTATGGGTATATGTTTTCCCATAAGACTTACAAAAAGAAGTGAAATCCCACCAAAAACATTTTAACCATAGTGTTGCCAAGAGGAGACCAAAAAGCGCACTCGAACTGTCAACAATTGATCAGATCTCATGTAGAGCCAAGCTACTAACTTCAGGTTTAGTCAACATATGTTGCTTGGCCGTTTCCTTATTACAAGAAATAGTATTACAGAAAAGTAAATAGATTTTTTACATTACGCCAATGTGACGGTGCTTTAAGGTAATAAATATAAAGAATTGTTTTACGATATGATAACGATTTCATGGTCAACCTTTTAACCAATTTCTCTTGATGTTTTGGATACTTATCGTTGTGATTATTTGATACGGAATCAAAAGCAGTGCCAGTGATGATACCACGGATTACCAAAGTTGCGATAGATACGGCGCCAGATAGCGGCGGTATCGGAACAGCAAACAAGATACAAATAAGTTACTCTGTTAAGTTTTAAAATAAGTCTAAATGATAAGGTCTTGATACAAGCTCACAAGCTTTTCTTGTCACCTAGGAGCATAAAAACTAAACGTAAAGCTAAACATGTCCTTAATATTTTTATCGCCAGTATACAAAAGTAAAGTCCATGGAGTCTCGTAAGTATACGGACCTCAGATACGGACCGACTTGCGCACACACACACCAAAGTTCATGGCTAACAATACGAACAAAGTACTTACATAGATATAAATAAGTACATAGCAAATTAATAAACGCTTGCAAAAATGTAACCTTACTAATAAGAAAATGTATTTATAGTGTAAGAATATAAAGTGTACTAATTTTGAAATTACAACTATTTACGGAGCTGCGTTCAGTGTGACCATTTCAAAAATGGCGAATCTGCCCGATACTAGCAAAAAATCTGCCAAAATCTGCCAAAATCTGCCAAACCCAACTTCAGAAAATGCCAAAAATATGCCATCATATTATTGCTTAAGGAGATTGGAGACGGGTATGAAAAAATAAAATACTAGGTACATAATTAAAGAAATTACTTTATTAATCTTGGGCCCAGCGCAAACCGAGCGGCGCGCGGCAAAAATACTGAGAAGATTTCAATTTAAATTAAACCCTTATTCCTGTATCATAAGATTGAAAATATCATGGCATAAAAAAGGTCGCCTCACCGAGCTGCGCGCCGGTTTTCATTTTTTTCTGCACGCGCCGTTGGCAGTGGCAGTGGCAGATAGACAAACAACAAACGATCATCTATTGAGCCACAATCATTTCGATCAGTTATATTAATAAGAACATAAAACTTATAACAGATTCATTGCTGTTCATAATCACATGACATGGCGTACTTACAAAAAAAAAGAATAAACGGGAAATCCCCGTAGGCCGGAATCAGTCAAATAAAATGTCAATGTCAAAATTTAGCTGCGTTCCGGAGAGAACTAGAATTCTCGCATGACCATAAACAAGTGCCAATCAGCTATCTGGCAAAGGACATATGTTGCCACTTCAGTAAATAATTTCCTTCCAAATAAATGCATAATTAAAAATAAAGGAAAAAATATGGAAAATTATAAATAATCTATTCTATAAGCTTGCTTTTATCTTTTTTTATACCTAGAAAAGATCTAGTATAAAAAAAATTAAAAAAAAATCATTCTTTTGAAATCTGCCAAATTCTGCCACTTTTTTAAATCGTCAGCTTAGTCTGCCAGGGTTAAAATTTAGGTGTCAAATCTGCCCAAATGGCAGAAATCTGCCACAAATGGTCACCCTGGGCTGCATTCCATGGTAATTCTTCAAGATCAATTAAGCTTTTCTCCGTGAGCTGATGTATGTAACTGGGAACGAGTCGTTAACAGCTGCGGAGTAAGCCCTAAACATACTACAAAATGTAGCCTTAAAGTTTTACTTAAAAGAAAAATAAAATGTTCCATCATTTGTACAGACGGAACTTGCTGACTGATTCGCTCGAAGACCACGACCGGTGTAGTAACTCGTGCCCAAACTACAGAGAAATAAAAAGGAACTTATGCTTTTTAAACCAGTTCATACTCGTATTATGTACATTTAAATTTATGGTACAAATACAGTCTAGCCTGCCCATTTGTTCATATTTTGGCCGACCTCGTTTTGATAAAAGGACTTTTCTACACGCAAAAACTGCTTATCTGAAGATCTCCAATATGAAACTATGATCTCCACACTCGTACATCACATAATGTTTTGATTACAGCATATTAATAGCCATGGCAAAGTCTCCACATAAGAAATGTTACACACACCTACAAATCAAAAATTATTATAACATTTACACGGCCGTATTTACATCCCATTATAAAAGAATCCAAGTAGGAAGTAGATGTACTCTTGGTACAGTCAACCGCATGTCATATTTGCACGGGCTTTAATGAGGTGGTGAACAGAAAATTTAAAATGATTTTGGGTAGCTTGAATGCTGTGGCCGACAGCAAAATAGTGTGTCCAAAACTGTCCAATAGGCACATGGCCCCATGCGTTCTGGGGGTAAAAAAGTTAACAAAAACCGGAGTATGTATGCCCAAGGCCTCCGAAACGACGTTGTCATTCATTACTCATTAGTTCGAGATCGCCTCGTGGCCCGTGCCGCTAGGGTAACCACAATTCTGAATTTAAAATTATCTGCAGATAACATAATTTCGGTGGACGTTGATTAATCTTGTTTTTAAAATAATGAGCGATTTTTCTGACAGCTAATTAAGAAAAAAAAATCAGTACAAAAAAGTCTCGACAGACAGCGTTTTATGAAAGCCGAGTAGTAATAATGGCTGAACCTATATGGTGCGCTTTTTCTTTTCAACCAGAGGCAGAAAAAAATATCACATAACATTTTGACAGTTGCACAAATCACAATATAGATAGGTACTTTTAAGTTGTTTTTTTTTACTAAGTTTTATTTTTTTTTAATGCCAATCCCGTGAATTTTTTGCTTTTTGTATGGAATTTTTTCTCTCGGCTTTTACTAAGCGCCATCTATAAAGTCATTTGGAACTATTTCTTTTTTTAATTTGTGTCACGGAAAATCCCTCATTATTTTTGTTTTACTCTGAGGTCCAACCAAGATTTGACCTCTGAGGACGAGTGACTTCAAAAATAGAAAAAATGCCTCAACGGCGTTAACGGAGCTGATAAAAAAAATGTTTCAATGGCCCCAGTGTGTTTTTTAAACGAGGCGGATAGCACAAATTGAGTAGCATAAGCTCAAGTTGTGTCTAATAATAAAAATTGATTGTTACCAACAACTAACTTTTTATTTTCAGTTCATAAAATTAATACTTTATTTACAGAGGCTATAACCTACTTTGAGTAGGCATCTTAATGAGGGATTTTCCGAGACGCAAATTAAAAAAATAAATAGTTCCAAATGACTTCATAGATGGCGCTTAAGTAAAGGCGAGAGAAAAAGTTCCATACAAAAAGAAAAAAATTACGGGATTGGTTTTTTTTTTAAATAAAACTTAGTAAAAAAAAACATCTAAAAAGTATCAATATTATGATTTGTGCAACTATCAAACTGTTAGGTGATTTTTTTTTCTGCCTCTGGTTGACAGGAAAAAGCGCACCATATAGGTTCAGCTATTTTACGACTCGGCTTTCATAAAACGCCATCTGTTGAGAATTTTTTATACTGATTTTTTTTTCTTAATTAGCTGTCAGAAAAATCGCTCATTACCTACGATCACAGATATATAATAATAGTAAAAAAAAATATTTCTGTGCCTACGATAAAGATTTAAAAATTTGCTAAACACTAAAGAGGGCTAACAAAGTGATGTTATTATTTCTGGCCTGTGTGTTATAAATCAGAAAAAGTAGTAAAATTTATTTTGACTTTATGGTATCTTAAGGTCATTAATTTATATGGTACAGATGATGGTTGATTCAACGATGAATGCAGTAACTGGAAAATAAAATGTAAAATAAGTACAACTGAATATTTAAAAAAACTTAATTTTTTAATATCCGATGTTATTTAATCATGTAATACGAAAATAGTATAGTGCAAAGTTAGAGGCGATATTGGCGCGCGAGCCGATGGCGAGCGCGGTAATAAAGCCGAGTGTAATAATTATACCAAATAATACTAATGACAATGTAGAATACGAAGCAGCTATTTTTATTACTATTGAAGAGGTAATTAATTGGCTAGAGTCTAATAATCTTCATGAGACCAAATACATATATTTGTCAAATTACAAAATGAATAATCCATTGTTAGATCTTAAAAATAAAGATCAATGTATAACGGAAACCTTTGATACTAAATTTCTTGGTATTATGTTAGATAAACCTGATAGAGAAACCTGAGATTAGTGGCCTGTGGTGTGGCCCTAGAATAGCACCAACCCATTTCTTCCCGTGGGTGTCGTAAGAGGCGACTAAGGGATTTAAAACACCGGAGGATGGGCAGCAGCATCCTTCCGCGTACTATGCCATCACACTGCGATCGCCAACCCGCCTGCCAAGCGTGGCGATTACGGCAAAACCCCCCATGGATAAAATCCTTGGGGGAGGCCTTTGTCCAGCAGTGGACTTCATTAGGCTGAGAGAGAGAGAGAGATGTTAGATAAACACTGTAATTGGAAGGCTCATGTTAAATACGTTTGCAAAAAAACTAATACTAAGTTTATTTTTGCGCTCAGAAGACTAAGGCGAATTTCTAGCAAAGATACTGCTCTTACAGCGTACCACGGATACGTTACATCCGTCCTCAGATATGAATTACTCTTATGGGAAAATTCAACTGACGTAAATAAATAATGTATTTATATCTCAAAAATAATGTGTTCGGGCGTTTTGCGGAGTAGGCCCTCAAGAATCATGCCGACCTCTTTTTAAGAAAGTTTATATCTTGATTTTATCTGTACATTCTAGAGATAGGGGGGTTCGTGAGATCTCATAAATGGCTGGCGAAAATCGCAGATTCCCTAACAGAGATCGAACTTCTTTGGTATTGCCAAACTGTACCAGCGTAATGTACAGCAAGAACTGTCTTATGGCTGTCTATGGCTGGCTATTAAAGTGTATAATAGAATACCTAAGGAAATTAAAAAACTGCCTGATAAATTATTTATCGAAACGCTGAGAAAATGGCTTCTAGAATATTGTTACTATGATCTGAAAGAAGTCTTTGGTTGCAACTGATAGCTATTTGTTAGTTATTCATCATTATAATTACTATATTAGATATTGATTTAAAGATTTTGCATGTCTAGATATGTTAAAAGTGAGATTCACACATATTTTTATAACTGTATTTTCTTGTACCACTTTTACTGCAAATAAACATTCATTCATTCATACATTCAATTGGTTCAGTAGTTCCGATGATTGCCCCCTACAAACAAACTCATAAACACTTCCTTTTTATAATATTAGTATGATTATAAACATTGATACTAGGAAGCCAGAAACCCGGTTGTATCTCGGCAACCAACCTCCTGCCTCGAGTAACGCTTGACGAGGCGTTTTGTAGATTTTCATTCTGTAAAGCTTTGTTTCTATCTACTAGGCTACAATGGCTCACAGCATAATATGCTATCTCACTCAATTCACAAGTGTCTGATCAAGAAAGTGAATATGCTCATCTGTTGCCTGGTGAGCACGAGGATTTATATACAGCCCGCATAGATACCTTTCTGACGACAATCAGAGCCCGTAATACCCGATAATTGACTGTACCTTGACGGTACCTAGTTATGAGATAAACCATGCATGAATTCATGGAAATGTTTACAACAGCACGTTTGCGCATTACCTCGTTTATATTGAATGATATGTAACAGACTTAAATACTCTTTGACCATTGACGATAACCCACCATCGGACTAACAAGGCTCTGCACTAGTCTCTGACTGTTAATAATTTTGGCAAAGGCTGGTCTGGGTGCCGGGTCATGTTGGGGATGAAGGGAACAAGAGCGCGGATGAGTTGGCATGGAAGAGTGACTCCCAACCCGACGGCCCCGCGGAGGCGCCGCCACCGGTAACGGGGGCGGGTCAGGTTCATGGGACCTTTGTAGGGCTGTCATATGGGATGGCAACTGTGGCAATTAATGAATATGCATTCCACTAGGATCTATGACATATGTCACAGATCCGAGTGGACACATACAGGGTGGACTTACACACTCAAAGGTAGTAATTGATTGGGGACTTGACACTTTGAAAATCGCAGTCACCTCTTCAAACTGAAACTTGTCAACAGCTCTCTGTGTAGGAATATTTTGTTTTTATACTATAGATTGATCTAGTTTGGACATGTAATGAGGAGAGAAGACGAACATCCAGTTAAGAAGACGTTGAATAAGAAGATGGACCAAAGAAGAGATGGATGGACTGCGTGAGGGATGATATGGAGGAGTTAGGAGCGAAAAACTTTTGGTCACTGATGGCGTTTTGCACTGATTTTTGAAAGAGACATCAAATCAAATTGTTGTCTAGTCACCCGTTGTTTACTTGGAGAAAATAAAACATGAAAGAGTCTAGATCGGGATTAATCGGTGATACTAGCTTTATCTCGGTGTTACCAACATTGCGTAAGCCCGCCGATAATAAACACGGTGGCTGCCAACGCTCGGCAACTCGCGCGTCGCTGCTAAAGTCACGATCACATTTTATAGCCGCCACCGCCGCCATTGAGCTCTTTGTCTTGGGGAATGTCCGCGGGTTGGATCATAGACGCAACTTCTTCTCGAATATTAACGATTATCCTGCCTTGGCGGAACATTCCGACCAGACCGAGAAGACAAGACCAGGGACAAAAAGATTTAAAGGAAGTTGTGGGTTAGGGGAGGCCTTTGCCATAGATGCGACTATCACAAATTGATATAAACGTAAGTGTTGCCATTGAAATAAAATCTTAAATAGTAGTGTAAAATAACAAATAAAAATTGTTTTTTTCGCGTATGTTATAATAATTAAACATACAATCATGACTGTAACGAACTAAAACGAATGAAAATCTATGATAAAAATCAAGTTCTAGGTTAGGTACATGGTTAAAGAAAAAAAGACATGAAATTGACATGGTTCATCTATTATTATATGTCTGTGGGTTCATGTCATGGTAATCACCACTTTTGGAAACACAACACATGGGGGAATACTTGTCAAAGTAGGTACTTAAAAACACGGAAGTAATAAGTACTTTTGTACAAAGTACTTATTACTTCCATGCTTAAAAATGACGTTCATCAAGATTGAGGCGTTAAAGTAAGGCCAATTTAATAGGCCATATTTGACAATATGGTTATCTCTTTTTCACTTTCTTACTCAGAAAGAGACGTAAGCCATCAGATAGCTGATCTCTCTTTCTAAGTCAGAAAGTGAAAAAGAGATAGCATATAATGTCAAATGTGACCTATTATAATGGCCCCACGTTCCTTTTTTCGCCACATTCATTATAAGCCTTGTCGCTCTATACCATGGAAGTAATAAGTACTTTGTACAATGTACCAAGGGAATACAGACCCGGGTCCAAAACTAATATAAAATTTATTTCCATGTTTATAAAATGTGTGCCCGAAGAAATCTGAATATCTTTTTAAGCCTGCGGTGCCCGAAGAAGTCTGAATATCTTTTTGACAACTATATTTGACTGAAATTTCGGCTTCAATTGATTTTTATGTCAAAGACATCAAAGTCAAAAAATATATTCAGGTTTGGTTTGAACACTGAGGGTAAAAAAGGGAATAAAATGTCCGGAGCTATGAAAATAGTAATACCTCTTTTGGACCGCGTTCTTATCAAAAGAGCAGAAGGTATAACCCAGACTGCTAGTGGGATCGTGATTCCAGATAAGGCACAATCGAAGGTACTCCATGGTGAAGTGGTTGCCATAGGTACAGGTGCCAGAAAATCGAATGGTGAATTTTTTCCTCCTCTTCTCAAAGTTGGAGATAAGGTTGTCATGCCTGAACACGGTGGCACTAAAGTGACGTTGGATAATGATGACAGAGAATACCATCTCTTCAGAGAATCTGACATTCTGGCCAAGATCGACGACCTAGTAAAGCCAAGTTTTGATACAGGTGATTTTAACAATTGAATGCTGAGATATAGAGTTGTCTTTTTTATTTCCTATTATGTTACTAAAATGGGTTTATTTTGTTTTAATTTTTTTATTTTACTAGTACTTAATCCTAACATTAGACCATCTATTCCGAGTGTCTACCCTAAACCTGGACTGCCTTCAATATACATATGAGAGTGTGTGAGTTTGCGTGCTCCACCTATGACTTCGGGAAATTAGCCACCATGTACATAACGTTCGAAAAAAAGTAGTAAATATATCTTCGACTGTGCCTTTAACTTCCATTAAATATGAGCAACACTAAGATTGTAAATGTGTCATGCCAGGTATTTTTTCCCCACATACCAACTACCTAGTTGTCTACGAGTTGGTCTGTAGGTCAGCGATGGCCGCGGCGTGTCTGTGTCCTCATCCGGTTGCGGTCCCCTAGTCCTTACTTACGACCAGGATGCCGACATTACTTGTGCACTCAATTATAGCAATACC
>CM031583.1:7587854-7606819 GCA_018467065.1 Ephestia elutella
AAGATATGACATAAGAATCATATATGTCACGTCTTGAAACTAAATCAAAGTGTTTTTAGAATTATTTTCCAATGAGGGATTTTCCGAGACCCAAATAAAAAAAAATTGTTCCAGATGACTTCGTAGATGGCGCTTAAGTAAAAGGCGAGAGAAAAAGTTCCATACAAAAAGCAAAAATTCATAGGATTGGCATTTTAAAAAAACAATTAAAAAATACCAATATTGTTATTTGTGCAACTGTCAACCTGTTAGGTGTTTTTTTCTGCCTCTGGTTGACAAGAAAAAGCGCACCATATGGTACCAGAGGACCTATATAGGTTCAGCCATTATGACACGGCTTTCATAAAACGCTATCTGTTGAGACTTTTTTACACTGATTTTTTTTCTTAATTTAGCTGTCAGAAAATCGCTCATTCTTATAGAGCGACCCTTGTGAATTGACGAAAAAAAATCTATTCTCAGCATCGAGATATACTAATGTACTACATTCTCAGCAAGAGATTTGAAATAAAGCGCCTTGATCGCCTTTACGGAAATGAAAATCTCTACATGAAATGAAAACGAAAATAATTATAGTTACCTGCCATATCCTAGCTAATATCGTAAATGCGAAAGTGAGTTTATTTGTTACCTCTTCACGCTTTAGCTACTGAACCAATCTTCCTGAAATTTTGCATACACATAGTTAGAAGTACTGAGAAGGACATAAGGTACCGTTCATCCCGGGAAAAAGCACCGTCCCCGTGGGAAATTCACGCGAGCGAAGCCGCGGGCAAAAGCTAGTACACTATAATATTTACTTAGTTTACATTCTTTGACAAAAATAAGTGTACAATCTTCATCAAAAAAAGTTTACTTAAAATGGAGAAACATTTATTTACGGCCAGTGTCAAACAGCCCAGCCAGTGTAGTTCAGCCATCAGCCATAGACTTAGTAAAAAAGAATAGATCCGGCATAACAATCTATATACAAACTGTAGTTAGGCGGCCGGTCGCCATGTTTTATCACTATATTAGTATGCGCATGCCGCCATCTTTGTGGCAAATCCTTTGTCGCTGCCGGCTTTAGGTATGCACATGGAAGTAATAAGTACTTTGTACAAAGGTACTTATTACTTCCATGGGTATGCACGATTTTTTGAAGTATGTCATGTCATCTTTTTTCCTTCGTCAGAGAATTCAGCCCAGAAAAAGACCTTGAATAAAGCCGCCCATTAATGACGTTAACATTTTCAGGTAACGGCTACATCGAAGGCACTGAGCTGGATGGGTTCCTCAAGGAATTTGTTTCCAGCGCGAACTTCACTGATATCAGCCCTGATGTAAGTATCATTTTTACCTCCACTAATGATGGGTCCATTTCATTCGTCAAAGAAAATTTGTCATAAAATAATACCTAATTGGAACTTGCATCCTTATCACATGAGCAATTTTCGATTATCAATATCGTAATAAACTAAGGCAATTTTAAGGACTTTAGTACTAGTCTTTATTCTTTGGGAGCTATGCCTTCCCCAATGGGAGATTTTCCGAGACCCAAATTAAAAAAAAAATAGTTCCAAATAACTTCATAGATGGCACTTAGTAAAAGGCAAGTTAGTTTTTGGATTTTTGAGCATCCACAGATGCAATTAAAGATCAGGTGCAAGATTGAAATGCGATAGCTCAGTTGGAAGAGCAAGGTCGTATAAAGACCTGATCGCGGGTTCAAGTCCTGCTCGCATGGAATTTTTTCACCATATTTAATTTCTATATGAGAGTACTTTAATATTGAAGTCTCAATTAAATTTTATGGCACCACGTAGTCTACTGCAGTATTTGTCTGTCTAAAAAGTCATTCAAAATGATATCTTTTCTCTCTGCATCACATCTTGGTTAACTGATAGAAAAAGCCTCCGGCTTTAAGTTTCCCAGTTACATGTTTTTTTTTTGCAAAGAAGATACTTAAAAAAATATATTTTTACATTGGAGTAAAATACCTAAAAAAGGCAAGTCTAAGTGCAAACGCTACCTGACTCTAATATCACATTCGAATTCAGGATGCACGTGTGCATTTCCGGTACTCCAGTTGTGCAGCGAAGTGCACAGATTAGATTGCGTTGGGACAGCCTCTACGTAGCAGAGTGCTTCTAAAGTACTTTAGTGCAGTGCCACTTTGTGCTTCGTGTTTGTGTAGTTTGCAAGATTGTTTGACTAATTAAGATGCCTACTCAAAGTAGGTTATAGCTTCTGTAAATAAAGAATTAATTTATGAACTGAAAGTGCTTATAAAGTACTTTAGTGCAGTGCCCCTTTGTGCTTCGTTTTTGTGTAGTTTGCAAGATTGTTTGACTAATTAAGATGCCTACTCAAAGTAGGTTATAGCCTCTGTAAATAAAGTATTAATTTATGAACTGAAAATAAAAAAGTTAGTTGTTGGTAGCAATCAATTTTTATTATTAGACACAACTTGAGCTTATGCTACTCAATTTGTGCTATCCGCCTCGTTTAAAAAACACACTGGGGCCATTGAAACATTTTTTTTATCAGCTCCGTTAACGCCGTTGAGGCATTTTTTCTATTTTTGAAGTCACTCGTCCTCAGAGGTAAAATCTTGGTTGGACCTCAGAGTAAAACAAAAATAATTGCCAACAATTTCCAAACTCAATCATGGATTCAATAATAACAAAAGTTTCTAGCCTTTCACAAATTGACATAAGACGAGAATAGAAGCGCTGGAGATGTCGGAAAATCTCGAGCGACGTTGTCAATCCGCCTTTGAGTAAATTCCAAGATTAATTGTTAGAAAAGTTTCCGAGACGGCAGTTTTCATTAGCAGCAAGAACGAAATGGAAAAGGGAATTGTTGACAGATAAATTAATGATAATACAACACGTCTGAAAAGTGTTCAAAACTTGCTATTCATTTTTGTTTTCGTTTCGTTGCGAATTAAAATTACAATAGTGATCGCGTGGCCAAGTACTGGTCCAAATTGATTTGAATAGCCATTAAGACTCGACAAGAAGAAGAAGAATAGTGTTACAAATAAAACATTAAATTTAACACTGTTTTATCAGTTTTTCGGGCTTGAAAGGAAAACATAATTTTTTTTTTTTTTTAATATACTTACGGACAAATCACCCCCAAAGTAAGTTCGAGACTTGTGTGTGTAATGGGATACTCTCAACGTATAAGTACATTACAGTATTTTTTACACGACTGACCAAAAAAGGAGTGTTACGTTTTCAGGGTTCATGTATGTAAGTATGTAATGCAAGTTTCTTTATTCCACCATAAGTCCTGACCGGCTTTTAACAGATTTTGATGTGAGAGGTATTGTTAGATTCCTTGCATTCCTCCGAGTGACATAGGCTATATAAGTTGTTACTCGCGTATTTTATTTTTAAATAATTAGCTTGTTATATTATATATTTTTTACAGACTAATATCACAAATATTCAAATAACTATGGATCATGTCATGTCCGCCTGAAACTATACCATCGTCATAAATGTATATTATACCACACACAAAGCGTAACAAACAATGAAAGGAAGCGATTTATAAAACCTATTCACAAATGCATTTATAATTGTCCACGCTATGCCACTCGTATTCCACTATCAGTGATCCATTATGAAGATAAAAAATTACATCTTGATTAAATAAAATGACATTACTTGGTCCCGTAAACGTTAGTACTATTTACTGTCTGTGACAATAATAAGGGCACAGAATAATTAATAGTGCTAAGGTTCACTTAGTATTGTTCTCACAATGAGCACCACTAAAAATTTCGTGAAAATGTAGTTGACGTGAAACTCTAGGTGGGTTTTGAGCTGAAGAAAACATAAGTAGTTATTCTTTGTGCTTTTTATTTATTTATCTTAAAACTTTATTGCACAAATTACAAAAAATATGGAGGACTTAAACCAAACAGAGAGTAGTAAGGTGTTGCGATAAAGTGCAACGAAATAATATTAATTGTGTGTGTTGTGTACATAGACTTATTCTTTGGTTCATGGTTGTGTAGTATAATATAGTGTTTTGTTCCTCGTAATCACGTCTAATATCCAATTGTTTCAGTTAAAGCTTGTTAGGTTATCCTGAAATCAATAAAGTAAGCTTCTCAACAACCAACCCATCTCAGAAATACTACTCGTTTGCAAACTTTGTCCGCCATTGTAGTCGTCGCCGTCTGAATGGGAAGCAATTTCAAACTTGGAAGAACCGTGTTCTATTCAGCTGTTTCAACTTTTCTTTTTCTTTTTCGCTGGAGTAAATCTTAGGTGCCAGTTACCACCACATAGCGAGATGTTATAGATAATATACCTAATAAATTTAGGTATTATAGCTATTAGAATAAGACTGGTTTACCCACGGTATACCAATTTTAAAAGCTCTTACCGTTATATGTTTAAATTACTTTTTATTAAATTTAGAACTTCTATAGACAAAATGTCACTGCTCTGCCATTCATGAAATTCGAAAACTTCTAATAAATAAACATTGAAAATACTAATTCATATTTTCTGCACAATCTTCAACTCGCTGTCACTTAAATTCAGAACTTTGACAATTCCATTTTTAAAAGAAGTTTATTGGACGTTTAACCGTCCCATGGCTATAAAATGAAAACTTTTTAAAATATCCGAATACAGGCAAAGACGTCGCGGATATGGTTCCCAATTTGTCCCGTGATGGCCGTGGCTGCTTGCCAACGCATCAACTATCACAATTTAAGTTATCTCAACACATTTGTAACTGTTACGTGTCCAGATAAATATGTTGTTTCACGTTCACTCATTGGTTGGACTTGGCAAGGATTTTTAAAACTTTCAACACGTTTAAAATGTTTTCAGTTTAGAAAGGTCGTTCCGTACCGTTTCCGTTTCTTCAATGTTTCTCTTTTTGGTAATTTTTGAAAGAAAAATGGAATGTGAATTCGAAAATTAGATTTTAATTTATTAGATATGAATTACGACTGATTTGACGTGTCACGCAGTTAAAGTGGGATTGGCTAGAAGGGAAGACGGTCGATGGACCAAGGCAGTAACGGAGTGGTGGCCGAGACAGGGAAGACGACCAGTAGGAAAGCCACCAGCCCGGTGGTCAGATGACATTGTCTGTGTAACGGGAAGGCGATGGATGAGACTGGCACAGGACCGTAGTAAGTGGCGTGAAAAAAGGGAGGCCTATGTCCAGCAGTGGGCCAATATAGGCTGAAAATAGATAGATATTAATCCATACTTCCATACTATATATACTATATATATATATATATATACTCACACACACACAAACTCACAAACTCACATCCAAACTTTCACATTTATAATATTATATATAAATATATATATATATATATATATATATATATATATATATATATATATATATATATATATATATATCATATATAATATTATAAATGTGAAAGTTTGGATGTGAGTTTGTGAGTTTGTGAGGATGTTTGTTACTTAATCACGCAAAATCTACTGGACGGATTTCGATGAAATTTGGTACAGAGGTAGATAATGACCTGGAATAGCACATAGGCTACTTTTTATCCCGGAAAAAATGGTTCCCGTGGGCATGGGATACCAATTATAGTAACGCCATCTATTATTTGACAAAATAGACGTCATGTCAAAATGACGTTACGTCAAAGTAATGTTACGTCAAAGTGACGTTACGTCAAAGTGACGTTACGTCAAAGTGACGTTACGTCAAAGTGACGTTACGACAGCCTCCCCACTACTTCCAAATAAAACGGGCCGTTGCACCGGCCGGCAGTATGTCCGGATACGTCGAGGTGTGCGGACCGCTGCTGAGTGCACGTACTAATGGCACTCTGCTCAAACTTCTATATATTATGTGTGTGAAGAAACATCAGTGAGTTGGTTGTGATGTACATTGCGTGCAGAGGCGGGGCGCGCAACATAGCCGTATGAGGTACACTACATTTTTTCCATTACATCTAATTTGTCATTAGATGGCGCTTTAATTAAATACTTACGTTTAGTTCTCAGGGCCTGCCACGAGATGGCAGTTTACCGCGGATAAGTTCTTTCAATATTTATTCGCGAAGAATGTTCTTTCGAGTAATATTTTTATAAATGTTTATGTATAGCATATAGTGTAGCGAAAACAGTAGCGCCACAGATTAGTAAGTAGTACTAACGTACATATCGGTCACTCACCGCCCCGCACTCATTTCAAATATCGCACCCCGCCCAGCTCTTCGCTGTAGACATCACTGACACGGTTTAGGCGCGATTGTTCCAAAAAAGGTCCAATTCGCGGTTGGTTTAATTCGCAGTTGGTCCAATTCGCGGTTGGTCTAAAAATAAACAATGTTTCCGAAATTGTAAATTTTTTTAGTGTTAAACTTTGTATATTGTAAAGCTAAGATCATATAGTAGTAGTTAGGTTTAAGTTATTTTTTTAAGACCGCCCAGAAAGACTTTGAGGGCGGAAACGAAGTTAGGTTCAGGTTATTTTTTTTTATTACTGCCCGGAAAGACTCGAAGTCAGAAAATAAGTTAGGTTCAGGTTACTCTTTATGACCACCCGGAAAGACTGAGGGCGGAAAAGAAGTTATGTTCAGGTTATTATTTTTTTATTACCGCCCGGAAAGACTTGAAGGCAGAAAATAAATTAGCTTCAGGTTACCTTTTATGACCTGTTGTTACGTTTTTTTATTATTTTATATCTTTATCAATATATCTATCTATGCGCGATCGGGAACGATTAAATTTTCGCGCCATTTTGATTGAAAATCACGACACGCATGCAAGCAGCCTTACTAAATTTCATGCACATATATATATGCGAGTGTATAAACGGTATTTGTCTTTGAATTTGTAATTTTACCTATTTGCTATTTTACCTATTTTTCAACTCGCTCCATCGTGAATAAAGTGCTCACTCGCGCTCAAGCAACAGTTTCACAGGGGCGGCGGGATAATGATTAATCCTTTTTTGCCGCGGGCGAAGCCGCGGGTAACAGCTAGTTGTTCATATAGTGGCCTGAAAAAATATTTTTACACTTTATTAGCCAAATATTGTCGGGTTTATCATTCCGTATCTAAAAACCGAACACATCGAAAATATTTTCCTATGATAGTGTATTCGAAAGCGATATTAATAATCGCCAGTGAAGTAAAAGATGAAATCCCGATATATGGACTTGTATTTTTGTGATAGAGCTACGTTGTTCGTCGATCCTTGAAAAGTGCACTTTGGCCTCCGCAATAGTCGATGCAACTGAATATGCAATGCGTTTGTTACAGCTTTGTAAAACAAAAGACTATTGATTCCAGCGGTACCGATACTGGTGGCTGAAAATTTATCTTTTGTGATTTGATACTATTGTTTCGATATTGAAATTAAAATTTTTAATTTACGACCCGTTTAATAAAATAAAACAGCAATGTATAACGTCTCTATTTTACGGAAAAAAAAACAATTCCTATCTATCCCTAATTCTAACTGTCTCATAGTTAATTTAACCTATCTCTATATGAGAGTTACTGTAACGGTGTATTTTTTCTTTGATAACGGTAATTAGAATAGAATAGGAAAGGACAATGATGTATCATAAAAATTGTTACGCTATGTGTATACAAATTTATAATAAGATACTTAATTCTATAAAATGTCTACCATTTCGAAGTTTTAAGTTTTTATTTTTTATATTTTTGTTTAAGTTTTAAGCAGTGATTGATAAAGGAACGTTACTATAGTGTTAATGAATTCCTTGAGGCTAATATATAATGTTACAAAATTCATTTAATTTTAAGTATTATTATCAATTGATATTGTAATTTAATTTGACATTTGAAGTTTTTTTATTTTTATTATTGACAATATGAAATTTCCTACGCCTCAGCTGGCAAAATATGTTTGACACTATGTTTTTATTGACCATCATGTAAACACATATTTTAAAGGAATAAATGATTATAATTATTATTATGATTTATTTGCAATGCTTTGTTTGTTTAATTCAAGGCTTTGTTTTCCAAGTAAGCAGATATGATAAGCATAAAGAATACCAAACTTCGAAATCTGTACTTAGAAGTGTCAAAGGAACTTAATTGTATTTAAGTAAGAATTCACATACGAATCCGCCATTAACACTGCCAAAATATTCGTTGTGTGTGTTTCATTACATACAATGACCACGACCTTCAGTCATGAGGAATACGACTAAAGAAGGAGGAGGAACATTTGACTTTGTTGTTTTTTATTGCACGTATCAGTTTAAAAATTACCTAAATATTTGTAAATATAAATTAAATAAATATATATACGGACAAATCACACAGATTGAGTTAGCCCCAAAGTAAGTTCGGGACTTGTGTTATGCAATACTAACTCAACGATACTATATTTTATGACAAATACATATATAGATAAACATCCAAGACCCAAGAGCCAATCTGAAAAATATCATTTTCCATCTTGACCTGACCGGGGATCGAACCCGGGACCTCCGGTGTGGCAGTCTGGCGTGATAACCGTTAGGCCACGGAGGTCGTCTTTCGTAAGCTACGAATAGAAAGTGGAAACTTTGTAAGCTACAACTAGAAAGACATAGCGAGCTAATTATGTCGTAACATCTTACATTGTACCTATGTTAAAGAAACTATTGATTGATTGATTGACTATCTTTCACAGGCAGTATCAGACTCGATGCTGGTGGAACTGAAGGCGTGTTTCATGGAGGCCTACGACGACAACCAGGACGGCAAGATCGACATACGAGAGGTATATCTTATTCTTCTTCTTTTTATCGAGTGTGTTATTCGATAGATAGATAGATAGATAGATTAACACTTTATTGCACCATTTACAAAAAATAACATACAAAAAACACTACTACCACTACTGTACTATTACTAACACTGGTGTCAGATTTTATTCAAGTCGCCTGAAGGCATCTGACTTTTACGACTACCGCCATCTAGTGGCAGTAGCCGTATACACTCTAGTAAACTAAACAGTCAGCCAATGTGCAGGTTTCCTCACGATGTTTTCCTCCACCGGAAACAGGTGGTGGTCTATGAGAAAACTACCATACACGACATATCACGACATATGAAGAGGTAAATAAACTTTCGCATTTATAAATATTAGTTTCCTAACTAATATTTAGATATAAATGCGAAAGTGAGTTTGTGTGTTACCTCTTCACTCTTTATCTACTGAACCAATCTTCCTGAAATTTAGCATACACAAAGTTAGAATTACTTAAAAGGATATATGAAACCTTTTATCCTGAGAAAAAGCACTGTTCCCGTGGGAAATTCACACGGGAGAAGCCGCGTGCAAAAGCTAGTTTTATAAAATATAATATCGTTGAGTTATTATCCCATAACACAAGTCTCGAACTTACTTTGGGGCTAACTCAATCTGTCTGATGTCCATATTTGTATAAGTTTTATTGATTACAGCTTGCCCAGCTGCTGCCAATGGAGGAGAACTTCCTTCTACTGTTCAGGTTTGACAATCCCCTGGAGTCCAGCGTAGAGTTCATGAAAGTAAGTACCTACAATTGTTAGCCATGAAGTTGGTGTGTGTGCGCGACTCATATTACTTAAACTCTATACCATGAGCTATGGACTTCAGTCGTCATTGGTTCTCTGTAGCGTGCAAGACGTTTCTGTGTATTATATTTAATTATACGGAGTTGTCGGAACATTTTGTGTCTATTATTATTTTCGCTATTACAATGAATCACCTTCTAGCATGTTTCAACTGCCCCATTTCGTGCAACATGGAGGACCTCAACGAGGCCAATGACAATGCAACTGTCGTGGCCACATACTGGTCTCATCTGATATAGCCATTCCGACTCGAAAAGAAGAAGAAGTACCTACTCACTTTTCCACGTGTTGTTACCACTGAGGCGCTTTGGGTCACACTTTGATACCCGACGAAAACGCCTTGAAGCGATTGGGGCTCGAATCCGGGCCTCAGCTGATAACGACACTAGTGATGGAAAAAATGTTATTCATTCACTAAGAGTTCGTTAAAGTCGAGATCTGTTAATCGAAATAGTTTCTACATGGACAGCACTATTGCCGAGGCGCAAAAAAATTATGGTCATAGAGAAAAAAAAGAGCCTCATAGTGCCGCGAACTTTTGAACAAGTGGTGTTTTTATGTGTGTTTTCTCCTGCTAAATTAACAATGAAGTAAGTATTTTCTGAATAATAATTTGTTAAAAACTTATTACGTAGGCATCGTTTAGAGATTCTTTTAACTTTGTTAAAGCAAATCTGTTCAAAATAAGGAAGATTTCTTTTAAAAATTTTCGTGTCCCAGACATGTTCAGTAAATGTGATTATTAAGTATGTAAAATTATTTTTACGATAAAAACTACGTGTCAACTACATTTAGATATGTTATATAAATAAATTAAAGCATTTATATATCACTGTTCATTTCAGGAACTATTAGAAAACTGATTAATTCTGTATTTAGATGAAATAATTATGATCTATACCGCTGCGGGCCACGAATTGTTGCCCCAAATCGGCCATTAAAAATGTAAAGGTGTGTTCATGAGGTCTGATTGTTCGCTTGGATTATTGACTTGGGTTGTTTGTTTACATTTCAAAATTCGGCAATTAATTAATGGTGTTCGGTTGACTTACAACTAAGTTAAAAAAAAAAACTTGAGTTTCGAGTGTAGTGATTTGAGGTGATGGAAAACTTGGAATTTCTATATTAGCCTCTATTTAGCTTCTATTAAAACTTATTTTCTATTGTAAACTTATTTATAAGTGGTCGAAGGTTCGTTATCGCACTTTTTAGGGTTCCAGGTTCAAGTGTCTCACATTCCTGGGTTGTTACTGGGTAACTGGTGAATTTAGTATTATTCCTTTTCTTTAACTATTGTTTTTATCAACATTTTCTTTTATTTGCTTGGTTGTGGTTTTGTAATATAGGTAATTACTTTTTTGCTGTATGTACTTACGCTTAGTTATAATTAGGTTTCCTTAAATATCTTTTAAATTATAATTGTTTTTCTTTACCTACGTTAAACTTTTTAGTAGTAGTTTGCTTTTGTGTGTGACTTGTAGTTAAAGGTATTTTTCTCCCGATTAGGATAAAAAAAACTTTAGACGGAACCCTTGATTTGTAAATTCGACTCACTCTTCAAAACACTTGTAGGATTTTATTATCAGCATCCTAAATAATACAATACAAAACAAAATCCATTATTGCAACAATGTTATTTATTATACATAACTATCTTTGTATGCAGTTCGAATTTTAACTTCGCGGGGGGAGCGCGGCTAGAAGGTAAGTATCTAAAAAGTTTGCCGCCGTGAAACAACCTTTATCGTGTGGCTTTTGAAGCGCTCCGGACCCGAATCCGTGCCCCATTCGCTGTGATTTATGTGTATTTGCAAGTTCATTTTGACGAGGTTTCTTTTGTTATTTGGAATAGTGCAATAATTCAACGTGTTCACAATTTAATGTAGTTTCTTGTGTTAAATAATCTTTCTGTACAATAATCTCATAGTGTTAAGATATGAATATTTGTGAATAGTGACGTAACGAGACGGTTGGAGTCTTCAATTACCTTTAAAAAGGTTTTCACAAATGTTCTTTTCACTTTACATAGTAATATTATTATGTAAAGTCAAAGAATATATTGTTTTCCACGTTTATTGTCAATATTTTGCAAAACAAGTGAGTAGTTTACACAAAATCTAGGTTTATATATAGGTTGCGCGCTGCCATGTTGGGTTGGAAACTAGAAATTGATAGCCTAATTCTATGAAGATATTTAAGTTATTTCTTTTACAGGACAGATATTTTTTTTAACATTATCTGATTACGTGGTTTATGTGCTGTCTAAAATCATATGAAACCTACCAATTTTATTGCTTATATTGGAAAATATAAAACATTTAATGCAAGTGAATGAAATATTTACAAATTTGAAATTGAAACTTAAATTACTTGGATCTAAAACGTGATATTCATTTAACAATGCATCTTCATCTATCGCCTAACTAATATATTTTATGACACTAGTTTTATAATTTTAATTAATTGCCTCTATTTTTTGTACTGACTGTAAAAATGCAAAACCATAGCGCGCTATTTGCGGTTGGTAATTCCTGCCGATCAGCAGCGCTTTAGAGCCCGGTTATCGTGCGGCGGCAGCGCCTGAGTGGTTATGGTATAAAAGTCCGTGTGTAGTGGCAATAAAAAAATTGCTGTTATTACCTATATCACTACGTCAGAATAAGAGTCGCCGAGAAAATGAACTCACTATTAGTCGACAATCCCGACCCGACATAATAACACGTGAGTGAGCCATTTTTGTCCAGCAGTGGACGTCTTTTGGCTGAGAGAGAGAGAGAGCCATTTTTAGTATATGTTAGCTGTCATTGTGAAAAATATTTCAATTCAGAAACTTAATTCACCTCTAAAATAATGTTACAAGCAATTCAAGCAAAACATAATAGCAAAATATAATTTTAGAATATTTTCCAAATGGTAAATGCAAAAAATAATAATTTTCTAACATTATTAACCAAAATTTACGTTAATTTTGTTACCAAAATTAGTCACTTTCCAAATGTTAGCATCTTCTCTTAGCCGAAAGACGTCCACTGCTGGACAAAGGCCTCCCCCAAGGATTTCCACAACGACCGGTCTTGCGCTGCCCGCATCCATGCGCATCCCGCGACTGTTAAATGTTAGCATACTTATTAGAAAAATCGGCTATATTACATGCTAGCCTGTGCCCGCGACTTCGTCTGCGCATATCTCAGGTTCTAAGCGGCGTATCAAGATGAAACTTACGCCAGATTTTTCTTTAGACCTTCTATAATACAACAGTTAAAACTGCATCAAATTTGGTCCAGTAGTTTTTTCATGATGCGCGTACAAACATACAGACAGAAAGACAGACAAAAATTCTACAAAAAATGGTTTTGGCTTCTATTTTCCCCATCAAGAGTTCAAGACCCCTCATAGTGTTTTACTTAAAAATCTTCTATGTACAGACACATACCAGTTACAGTTTTATTATATGTATTGATTGATGATGATAATTGATATTTTCAGATTTGGCGTGAATATGATACTGACGGCAGCGGTTACATAGAAGCAGACGAATTAAAGGTAAGTTAGATATGATCTCTCTCTCTTTAGTCGTATTTCCTCATGACTGAGGGTCGTGGTCATTATATGGAATGAAACACACCCAACGACTCTCGATTTAATGGAGTGGTTTGCCATTGCCTTCTCCATTTCACACACTATAGTTGAATCAACCAGAGTGCAGGTTTACTTTAGTGGGTTTCACTCACAACGGGACTTGTATATATTTTTTTATGTTCCCCACCATCGTGGGATATAGTTAGCTTAAAAATTCCTCGATAATAAGACTGTCAAAGCAACAGAAAAAAAAATATGAGCAAATAAAATACCTATATACCTACCAAAAAAAAACATTTATTGATTGGATTTTTTTAAATTAATATATCTACAGACATTAATACTATCTAATATGATTAAATACTATAAATTAAAAATCTAATGCTAAATTTGGTGCCCTTTGCAAGGTGTCTTTTACGCAGGCAGCATTCCCGCAATAGCTACTTAATCGCTGAGCGAGAAAGCTGCCTGCGCGAGGGTTATACTTATTTTATTTGTTTTGACAGCCTAATTATCCCAGAGTTAGTTTAAAGTTAGTTAGTTAGTTTAAAGTTACATATTGATTGAGAAAATAGCTTATGTTATATTAGTTAATTATGTTTTTTTTTCTGATTTATTCTTTTGGTAACAAGGTTCAATTTGTTTTATATTTTAGTCACCTTGCCTCCTCTCTTGGTATCAGCTGAAAATCAGCGCTTTGGCTTCTGCCTTAGTACTATGCTGTCGCCTTTTCGACGAATTTAGTTTTTAGTGTTAAGTTTTTCGAATAAATATTTTTTCTTTCTTTCTTCTATTTTCAGAATTTCCTTCGAGACCTCTTGAAAGAAGCGAAGAAAATCAACGATGTCTCCGAAGACAAGCTTATTGAATATACGGATACTATGGTAAACAATTATGTAAAACAATTTAATTGTGTCAATCCACGGAAAAAGGTACCTTATGATCGCTGGCGCTTAAGTCGTTTAGAAAAGTAATCATACTAAAGTACTCTCATACAGAAATTAGATATGGTGAAAAAATTCCATGCGAACAGGACTTGAACCCGCGACCAGGTCTTTATATTTTGTAATTAATAATTGCATCTGAGATGGTCAAAAATAAAAAAATAATAATAATCATACGTTTACTTATATTAAGCCTACCTTAAGTACCTTTTCCCGTGGATTGACACAACTAAACTTCAATAGTCTTTAAGCCTTAAAAAATATTTATACTATGAATGTTGGTCAGGCCACCTAATAAAAAAGAAGGAAATATAAGTTTTAATACTGGATTTCAGCCACCGCTCAGTTATTATTATCTATACATATAATAAAACAGTAAAAATATTTTGTCTGTACATTTAATATTTTTGACTGAAATGGATAGAGGGAGACCTAAAAAGAACAATAGAAAGCAAAAAAATTTTTTTGGAATTTCTTGTCTGTCTGTCTGTCTGTCTGTATGTATGTACGCGTTTCACGCAAAAACTACTGGACGGATTTGAATGAAACTTTTTTTGTTGTATAGCTATTAAGCCTGGGCAACATATAGGCTATAATTCATTTTGAAAACTGGAACACCTGATGAAGAACCATAACGGAACAGCTAAACTATAAGTAATATGGAAATGGTGCCTTAACAAAAATCGTTCAACCTGATGAGCATTTTCTGCCGACGTATAAAAATTGAAGATCTGGAACATCTGATGAAAAGCTCCAAGAGACCAGCTACACTATAACATATATGGAAATGGCGCCTTAGCAAAAATCGTTCAACCTGATGAGCATTTTCTGCTGACGTATAAAAATTTAAGATCTGGAACATCTGATGAAAAGCTCCAAGAGAGATTTTTCATCTAAGCGAAACTCACGCGGGCGAAGCCGCGGGCGACAGCTAGTTATTATTATATTATAGATGGGTGTGCTCTTGACCACAATCTTATCCGAGGACAGAGATGAGGTCTACGATGTAGCGAGCTTACCCAGAAGCAGCCTATTCACTCAGTATTTTGTATTATTACACTTAATTACAATTATTATTTTTACAGCTTCAAGTATTCGACTCAAACAAAGATGGCCGACTACAGCTTTCAGAGATGGCAAAGTAAGTGTTCTTTTATGATGAATATTATCCTTATTGCATTGCAGTTAAAGATCATATTGCCTTGTAGATTCTGATTGCACTTTTTCTGCTGACAGTACATCGACTTATAAATAATCTCATTATATATCTCTTTGTTGCTTGAAGAAGTGAAACAAAAAATACGAATGAGATTAGTTTGAACTAGGATCCCATCTATATATATATATATATATATATAACTCAATATAACTCAATGGTGACTGACTGACTGACTGACATAGTGATCTATCAACGCACAAATTGGGCATGCAGGCATGCAGGTAGATGTTAAGACGTAGGCTAAGAAAGGATTAACGCGAGCGAAGCCTCGGGCACCAGCTAGTAATATTATAAAAAATGTCTATCACGATCTAAATACATATTCATTTATCTTTTCCCAATAATTCAAGCAAAATTCCGTTTTGATCCAGAGTATTTCCGAGCTAATTAATTTGGGATTTGGTGTATTCAAACAGAGTTTCAGATAGGTATTTCTGGAAAAATCCGGATTATCACGAACTGTAGGATGTTCTTGGGATTCTATTTTTATTTAAGCACTTTATTAAAACATTTTCATTGAGTAATTTGATATAGGACGAACGAAGTAAAGTTCATCATGAGCATTTTTTTTAAATCAATATAAATTTGTGGCTCCTATTTTGGTAATATAGGAGTATTCTATTGTATTAATCTCATTTAAAAAATCAAAGATCCAACTGTATAACAAAGTATACCTACACAATGAATTATTCTATGGATAGTTGCTACACGTGTTCTTAATATTATCGAAATTAATTCAACGGTTCGAGAGTTATCGTGGAACAAACATACATACAAACAATGTGTTTTCGCCCCAACTTGAATTATAGGTACTTATCTTAAATAAATATCGAAAAGATATTTAAAATATTAAGAATCAGTCCGGTTGGGTGTATGTAGCACACAAGTTTACTTCAGTAGTGTCGCGTAATATCATAGACGTAGAAAAAAAATCATTCTTTAATAGTAATAGACACATAAACTTGATTGCATGGAAGTAATAAGTACTTTGTTATTACTTCCATGCTTGATTGTCAAATGAAGCCCAAAAACGTTCATAATAGTGTGCTCCAAATTCAAATTTTTTTACAGGTGCCTCTAAGTAAATTTTTTGTTTTCCATTTATTACGCATAGAAATGGAAAACAAAAAATTTACTTAGAGGCACCTGTAAAATAATAAATAAAATCGCGTTTAACCCATAGACACAGAAAAAGTTTCGAGTTCTTTGGTTTATACAGTATATTTATTTCTTGTATTTCAACTCTATGGCTACGACCCTGAGTATGGAGAGGATCGCATCACGAGGGACGTATTACGTTACATATTCAACAGGCGCGTCCCGGCCGCATGTCATTTGTTATTCAAAATCTCCAACTTTTTGTGTCAGTATTTTTTTAAAGTACGTACTAAGTTTAACGAGCGTACAGCGCATCATATTATGATAAAACCAACGTACAGTGCGACAAGGCTTATAATGAACGTGGCGAAAAAAGGAACTAACGCCGCCACTTATTACTTCCATGGCCTTGTCGCACTGAAAACAGCAAATCTCCTAATTTGACAGTGTAGAGGTCTACGAATATTATCTCGTAGCGTCGTCGTAGCAAAGTGCTGCTACGAAGCTACGATCCGCGTCTACGCGCGTCGTAGATGTTTAAAAGCAATATCAAGGACCTTTTGGTACGTGGTAGGAAAGCGAACTTATATCTAAGATATTAACATTTCTTATTTAAAAATTAATTGTTGTAAGAAATCAATATTTTTTTTATTTGATTTGATTTGAAACGTAAGTGGCGTGCCCATAAATTCACCAGCCAAAAGATCCTTGTCGCTACCATGGAAAAAATAAAAACTTCGTTATTAGTTCCATGCACTGTGCGAGGACATTGCATGGAACATACTCGTATATAAAATTATTTAATTACATTTCTATGATCACTACCTAATTAATGCTCTTTCTATACCTACTTAATAAAGTGATGCGTCCTTCCATGGTTTTTACTTATACTCTTTAATATTTGCCATACATTGTTAAAATCGTATGGGTTTTCCAGGTTGTTGCCCGTCAAGGAAAATTTCCTTTGCCGACAAGTGTTTAAGGTGAGTGACACTTTAATTCCCGCCATAATTGCGATGTCCATTTTGTCGATGCCGCCATATTGCTCGATTACGTGTTCGATTTGCAAACATTTAAAATTTAAATCGCACTGTAGACAAAGAAAAAATACAGGAGGCACCATGGCTAAAGAAAAAATACACTACGCGAACATGGCCAAGCAAAATACACTACGCAAAACCATGGTCCGGTTCTTTAAATCTTATTCTTTGAGTGCAAATAATAGAAATATATACTACCTAAAGCCTGACCAGAAATATAAAAACCCTGAATTAGAGGCAGCACTTATGCGTTTTATATTGCAACATTATTGAAAGAAGTAGCGGATTTAAGGGAGGGAGCACGAGGGCACGTGCCCCCCCCCCACCCCCCCCCACATCCCCGACTGCTATTTTGTTTACATAGGTACTGTGGAGGCAGGTTCCGTAACAGTACATGTATATCAAATTAAGATTAAAGTTGTTACATTTGAATTTAGTATAATAATCAGGATTTACTTGTGATAGTTTCTTACAAGATTATTTCCAAAAAAAATAATCCGCCACCATTAGTAATGTGCCATTCTCGAAATTTTCAAAGAACAAGCGGAAACTTCCTCAAAAATTTCTTGAAAATATTTTTAAGAACGGAAAACGATGTCCTTTCCAGAAATAAGTCAAACTTTGACAGGAGAAATGACAGATGGGTTTTTAAATTAGTTGCCAGTATAAGAAATAAGTTCTTTTGCTTTTCCGCAACATGGCGAGGGTTTTTAAATTCCTGGTCAGACTATACAACTTTTATTTACACAATTTTTACTTTTGTTTTCCGTAGTACCTATATTTTTCTTTGCTTTAGTTTTAGTCGAGTTATAAATATCAATCGATCATCATTAGAAATTTATTTGCACAAGTTATGAAAGGACCAGAAATGATACTTTTCATCCCGAAAATAAACAAGGTATAAATTAAAGCGAGCGAATTCGTGGGAAATCTTTGATATTTTCCTTCACAAAGTTTATTTTATCAGAAAGACCTTTTGTACAGGCTTATTTTCAATATGTTGTCGGAATATGTTTGTTCAAATAAATCGGATGAAATTGATTGTTACATGGAAGTAATAAGTACCTTTGTACAACTGGAAGGTTTACTTCAAAATCCGTGACAAACAAAAATGAACTTAATGTTGAAGTCAATAGTACTGTTTTTAAAATAATCATAGTTAAAATAAAAAACGTGCCCGAAAGAGAATCACTTTCCCGTCATTGTGTCCCTTTCACTCAGTTGCTATGTTAAAAATTTACTTCTATTTAGTAGAAAACGTTTACAATGAATCAATGGAAATTCGTTGTGTAAGTATTTCTTATTTATTTACTAGATACCATCTAGATACAACTATTACCTACTTGAAATCATATTCATTAGGCAACATATTGGAAGAAATCTATACATATAATAAAACAGTAAAAATATTTTGTCTGTACATGCAGTATTTTTTACTGAAATAGATAGTGTGGCGTACAGCGGAGCGTCATGTTCCCCGCTACCCGCATTG
>CM031583.1:7606919-7694954 GCA_018467065.1 Ephestia elutella
CAAAAACTGAATTATCAACATGATTAAATTTAATTATTTTATATTTGTACGCTGTATTGTAACGGCAAAACATAGTGGTCCAAGATTTATTTACCTACTACCAGCATGTACTTACATATGTTTTACAAATAAACGATTCATTCATTCATTTCATCACGGGAAAAAGCAATCTTCCTATGGGAAATTCACGCAGGCGTAGCCGCGGTCAAAGACAAATAAATGACTTGAATGGATTTCCGGAAAGCTTCCGCTCCGCGTGACCGTTTGATTGGACGCCTATTCAGAACCTCCATAGAGGCTCGATTACGAATCCGCTTTCCTCAATCTGGCTGTAATTATTTTAGCTACTTTGCTCAACTAAATTGCTCTTATACTCTTACTAGCTTTTACCCGCGACTTCGCCCGCGTGAATTTCACACGGTGCTTTTTCCCTAATAAGTATTTTAAACATGAATGATTCAAGTAAAAACTTTACAAATTTCCATTCTAATTCATGCACACCTTTTGCGATATAGATACGAACATCCAAATATTTGTACAATCAAAAAAAATATCAGGCATGTAAATATAAAAATCCATACTAATATTATAAATGCGAAAGTTTGGATGTGAGTTTGTGAGGATGTTTGTTACTCAATCACGCAAAATCTACTGGACGGATTTTGATGAAATTTGGTACAGAGGTAGATAATGACCTGGAATAGCACATAGGCTACTTTTTATCCCGCGAAAAAGCACTGTTCCCATGGGAAAATCACGCGGGCGAAGCCGCGGGCAAAAGCTAGTAATAATATAAAGAATATAAAACGTAATATTATAAAGAGTTTTTTTGGCTAAGCGGAAATTAGCTTCAACTAAACGCGATTAGTTTCATCGATGAAATTGGCCCTTAATCGATTTCAAAAATTCTTTCACCAATAGAAAGCTATATTATACCTGAGTGACATAGACTATAATTTATGTATGTACCTCCCGAGCGAAGCCGGGAGGGGGCGCAAGTTAAATATTTTTTGCCGCGCTTATCGAACCCAGTAATAATTGTCATGTTAACCACCACTCCACAGGGAACACGATTGGAATCGATCGAGGGACAACAGACCGGGAAAAAAGATAAAATAATTTACTAAAATCTAATAAATAATCCTCTTTATAAAACATTAACCTTAAAACCTTAATTAAAGTTAAAACGTTCGTTAAGCCTTCAATTTAGAAGTTTAGGATGGGATAATGACGGGCAGTGACATAGAGCTAGAAGAATCTTTTTTTAATTTTACTTAGAGACACAGACAGCTGAGGAAGCGGGATGTCAGATATAATTTTTGCGTATGTTGGTGAAGGACAGGTTATATCTTTTGTGAAGCTCATTTTTGTCAAGTTTGACATTTTTGGTGTTTCGGTTCCAATTTGTAAACAATCTGTAAAACGGGCTTCAAACAACAAATTTGGAGTACACTATTGTGAACGATTTTGGGCTTCATTTGAAAATCAAGAATAAAGAATAATTTTATTTTTATGTCTAACCTCTCACACACCTCTCCTTAAAATCGAACCGTCGACCAACACCTCAGCCACACGCGGAGTGCCATCTCCGCCAAGAATCAAACGTAATATGCGAGCTCGTCGCCAAAGCAATGAGGGCAAATTTGCCTCTTTTAACAATACTAAATCACCCTCCCTGGGAGACTCAGTCCTGTCTGTCCACTTCACTCTTTGCTGCAGCAAATGCAAATATTCAAGCGACCAGCGACGCCAAAAGTCCTGGCTCATTTGCTGCAACATTTGAAAACGCGACAACCGATATACGCGTTCGTCCTTCCACGGGTATTCGGGCAGGGCATTCAGAGGCCCTCCCACCAAAAAATGACCAGGGGTGAGAGCTTCCAAGTCATTTGGATCTGGAGATAGCGGACAGAGAGGACGAGAGTTGAGGACCGCCTCAACTTTACAAAACACGGTGGCCAGCTCTTCAAAAGTTAGAGCCGTTTCTCCGATAATGCGGCGGAGGTGGGTCTTTGCGGATTTCACAGCCGCTTCAAAAATCCCTCCCCAATGGGGGCAACTTGGGGGACTAAACTTCCAGGTTATTCCCCTTTGAGCAGCAATTTGACTTAAACTAGTACAATTCTTATCAATAAACACAGAAACATCCTTAAGATAATTTACAGTTCCCTTATAGTTTGTGCCATTATCAGACCTAATAAGGGAAGGTAGACCTCGACGCGAAACAAAGCGATCCAACGCGGCGACGAAGGCCTCCGTAGTCAGAGCCGATACCACCTCCAAATGGACAGCCTTGGTGGCCAAACAAACAAATACACACAAATAGCCCTTCACAATACGGGCATTACGAAAGGGAGAAGCCTTGATCGAAAAGGGACCGGCAAAATCGGTTCCAACGCCGTCAAACGGTCTCGACGGTCGGATTCGATCAGCGGGCAAATCACCCATCTGTGGTTGCATCGTGGATGCCTTCAACCTATAACATGCAATACATCGAAACAGGACACTACGGATTGCTCTTCGGGCTGACAAAATCCAAAACTCGCGTTGCAAAATAGCCAACAAAGCATTGCACCCAGCATGGGCGTTACGAATGTGTCGATCAGACACCAAAAGCTGCACCAAGGGTCCGCCCTTGGGCAACAACAGAGGATGGCGAGTCTCATATGGAAGATCCGCCTTCCGGAGCCTGCCTCCAACCCGAAGAAGCCCATCCGAGTCGATGTACGGGTTCAAACGAGCGACCGCGCCCTTCAACTTAGCGCGTCCGTCGCGCAAGATACGAAGCTCTGACTCAAACCGTCCGGTCTGCACGACACGGACCCAATGCAACAATGCGCTCCGGCGCTCTTCTGCACCTGCAATCGGCTCCAACCGCTTTGCCTGTGGGTTTCTACAATTATGTATGAAACGCTTAATCCAACTGGTGACACCCAGAAGCTTATCCAAGCTGCTATACCGAGCAAGTAGCCAATCCGGCTCCGACGTCGTCTCAGCGACTACAGCATGTACACGGAGCCCAGTCAAACTCAAAGAAGTAACATCTGTCTGACAGACAGGCCAAGAAGTTTCTGATCCCATCAGCCACTCTGGACCCCACCAGAGCGGGTGTGACACCAATTCTGGTGCCGTACAACCTCGGGAAGCACAGTCCGCTGGGTTAAGCTCTCCCGGCACATGTCTCCATGTTATATCAATTCCGATATTCTGGATTTGGGAAACCCGATTTCCCACAAAAACCTCCAAGGTATGTGGGGCCGCGCGCAACCATGCAAGCGCGACCTGGCTATCCGACCAGGCGAAGATGTCTCGTATCTCGACCGTGGCCGCCAGCTCACTGGCAACGTGATGCAACAATTTAGAGAGAAGGTGAGCTCCACTCAACTCAAGCTTGGGGATAGTCAGCCTAGTCCTGATGGGGGCGACCTTGCTCTTCCCTAACAAAAGCGAGACATTGACCCGGCCATCGGCGTCAACTGTCCGCATATAGACTGACGCGGCGTAGCCTCGCTCCGACGCGTCACAAAAGCCATGCAGGCTGGCTCGATATTTCCCGGGGGCAATATTCGACGAGGCAAGGCAATCCGATTGACTTCCTTAATCGATGAAAACAACTCGAGCCAATCATCCAATGGAGAGCCAAACAGCGGCTCGTCCCACGAGACGCCCAAAGTCCAAAGTCTCTGAAGAAGACACTTTGCAGAGAATATCACTGGACTGATCCAACCGCTTGGATCAAACATACGGGCTATTACGGACAACACCGTTCTCTTAGTCCAGACCTTTGGTATTTCCAAGTCCACTTGGAATGTGAAGATATCGGTTAGCGGCTGGTACTGCATGCCCAGCACCGCTATCCTGTTGGGATCATCCACATCCTCAAACAGGTGAGGGTTCTGTTGGTGATCCTCCGGGATCCCTTCTAGAACTTTAGGCTCATTAGACAACCACTTACGTAGCTCGTAGCCACCTGTCTTCAATATTTCAATCAATTCATCCCGCAGTAGGAGGGCCTCCTCAATACTTTGGGCTCCGGTGCACACGTCATCAACATACAAGTCACGTGACAGCACGGAAGCCCCACGGGGAAAGCGGATCCGTTCCCGCTCTGCCAATTCAAGCAATGATCTGATGGCGATATAGGGACTAGATTTCAAACCATAGGTGTTTGTATTGAGTTCATACACCGTCACAGGATCCTCAGGGCGCTCACGCCAGAGTATCAACTGGAATCGCCTGTCCTCAGGATGTATGACTGTCTGGCGGAACATCATCCGGATGTCCGCACCAAAAACCACTTGATGTCTTCTAAAGTTCAAGATGATGTCAATTATGTCCCTATGCAATTTGGGACCCGAATGCAAACACAGATTCAACGAAACCCCGTTCGAAGTGGGTGCGGACCCATCGAAGACGGTCCTCAATTTGCCTGTTGAGGTCTTCACCACCGCGTGGTGGGGCAAAAAATAATGCTCAGTTGAGCTCCAATCAACTCGAGCCGGAGACATGTGACCCAAATCCTCGTACTCGCGCATAAATTCAATATATTTATCGCGAAGTACGTGGTCACGCTGCATGCGTCGCTCCATGGACAGCAGTCGTTTCTCCGCAAGCGCCCTACTTTGCCCTAGGCTAGGACGAGAGGCAACAAAAGGTAACCTAGTTACAAACCGACCGGAGGGCAACCTCTCCGTGGTCGATCGAAAAAGGGCTTCGCACTCAGCGTGTTCCGGATCCATCCTGGAACTCATAGGTGGCTCCTCCACCTCCCAAAACCTTTGCATGGTCTTGGCCAAGGACGCAGATGCGACGACCGGTGGCTCCTCCACGGTGCTATTATCAAACACAGGGCCCATCAGGGCGAAACCAAAGATAGTAGACACTGCCATCAGTGAAGACGAACCCAGAGCTTTCTGAGTACCCAACAAAATCCAACCCAATACGTCCGAGCCCAGGAGCAAGTCCACTGGGCCGGGATGAAAGACAAAGGGGTCGGCCAAATCCAGACCCGAAACCAAAGACAACACACCCGGCGGTATGTCTGTCGAGGGGTGCCAACCCGCAATGGTATCCATTACCATAGCCGAAGTCGTGATCCTCATTGTGGAGGACTTCAGCGAAGAAAAGGTGACAAGTGTCTGGCCCGTCAGACACTTCACTTGTATGCCACCAACTCCAAGAAGTGGCACAGGCGAGTCTTCCACGACTAAACCTAACTGGTGTGCCACTCGAGTGGTAACCAAACTGCTTTGAGCCCCTGAGTCCAACAGAGCTCTCAAATTCATGGCTTCCCCCACGACCCCATACGCGGACCACCGCGGTAGGGAGCAGAACCGTCCGCGGCTCTGTCCCAGCAAGGGAGCAAGCTAGTTACGGGCTCCCCACTCTCTCCAAACCAGGGGCGCGCCACTGACCCGGATAATATGGCGGGCGAGTGCACATCCCCATCTGAGGGGGGCATAACCCGCGGCCCGGCCATACATATGGTACGGCGGGTGGTACTCCAGCCGTGGGTACTCGTGCAGCGGCGGAGAAAACCGCTGCGGCTGCATGTGTTGGGCATTGGTAACCCGCGTGGAGGGGGGTGTCCCCACTCTCACGTCCGATCTAGGGCCCCGCCCATGGGGGCCCCATCCGGGGCCTGGCCAGCCACATACTGGCCATGACCTTGGGGCGCGTGGTCCCGGTCCGCCAAGACCCGCGCAGGTCCGCGACCCCCCTCCCGAGGGGGGGTGCGACGAGCGAAGCCGCGTCCTCCGTCCGATGGTGGAGGGCTTCGCGCAGGAGCGCCCCCGCCCATAGGGGACCCCTGCCTCAACAACCGGGTGCCATCCCCGTTGCGGTTCATGCAGAGCATCACGTGGTGCAGCCCACGGCATGCACTGCATGGTATGGCACTGGGACAGTCACGTGCATAGTGACCGCCCAAACAATAAAAGCAAAGTTCATGCCGCTTTGCCATGCGGCGCCTATCTTGTACTGGCAGTCTCTGCCAGTCCCTGCATTGTAGCAGGCTGTGGCCCATCCGGCCACATTGCAGGCAGTCCGCGTCCCCCGCGACTGCTGCCGTGTGTGCAACCCGCACACCAGCTCCACGCGGTGGCGGTTGCCGTCCCTGTGGGGGCTTCCCTCGCCATGAGGGTTCCAAGGGCCTACGTTCAGGCGCTCTGGATGGCGCTGAGTCCGTCATGGTATTCTCAGCCGCCCGTGCCTCAAACTCCAAAAACTTCACCAAGTCAGTGAATGTTGGTAGGGTGGTGCTATCCCGTTCCGCATTCTCGCGCTCAAATCGCGAGCGGATGTCATTGGGCAATTTGCCCAATACAATGTGCACCAACAAAAAGACCATTGGTCCACCGGCAGCCCCAGTGTGCGGAGCGCGTTACAGGCCACTGTAACGGGCGTGAGCAACTGCAGGCGCAACTGTGCCCTGTTGGCCACCTTGGGCAGGGCCATCAACTGTGCGGCGTGCGCATCCGCTAACAAACGTAAGTTTTGGTAGCGGGAGTTCAATAACTCCCAAGCCGTATCGTACTGGTCGTCCTCCACCCGGAGGTGCTGGATGAGCGACCGCGCTTCATCCTCAAGAGTGGAGAGGAGGTAGGCCATCTTCTGGGCCTTCGACAAATCCTGTCGGGCTACGACCAGGGACTCAAACATATTTTTATATGCTACCCACTCCTCCATCCTACCCCCAAAGTGGGACAGCTGAAGGGTGGGGAGCCGACCAGTAACCGCTGGTCCTTCCTGTCTAACAGGTGTGCGAGGGGCTGGTCCGCCAGCCTGTCTCGCCCTTATTGCGGTCACCGCCTCCGCGATATCATCGTGCAGACTCAGGATCTGGTCCATGTCCGCCATGTGACCTGCGTAGGCCTCCGGGGTAAGATCGGCTTCGGTAAGCGCCGCCATGGCCGCTTCCGCGCTAATCAATCGTGAGTGGAGGTGATCCGCTCTTAGCAGTATGGCGCCCTCCTGTCCTTCCGGGACAGGAGTCCTCCGGCCGTCACAAACCATCTCAATTCGTTGGCGAGTGTCGCCCTAGCATTGGAGGCCTTCGCCATCGCGTCAAGTCACAAACAAAAAATAACAAAAGGTAAATAAAAAACAACAAAATCAAGCAACTACACGAAGAACCGCGGTAGGTATGAGAATGGCACAAACCCGGAACGCACGGTACAAACCGCAAACAAATACAAAAAAGGTTACAAATATTCTTATACAAACAAACTAAGAAAAATCTAATAATTTTTACAAACAATTAATTATTTTTTTACAAACGAACAAATAGAGGGTAGATAAACTACGCTCTGCTACCAGAAAATGTGCAGAGCAACTACGCTCTGCTGCCAGAAAATGTGCGCAGAGCGAATCCGGACAAACGAAGCGGCGGGAAGAATTCTGTACCGGAACTTCACCGGGAAAAAACCACCGGTAAAAAATAAGTACCGGGAAGAAATCTCCACGCGGCACCACGTTTGCCCGACTAAAACCTAAATAACTTAACGCAGTCTGCTACCACCGTAGCTTATGAAGGGAGCTACAGGGCCCTATATGATAACCTAACCTATAAATTAATTACACTTAAAAAACACTTACCAAGCTAAATCTTCTTTCTCTTCGGATCCAAACTTGAGTATCTTCGGGAAGGGGGAATTCCTAATCACCCTACCTAACCCTTGAGATCTCAATTCCCCAGGACAAATAAATAGATTTCTTCCCGTAGTTTCACTCGGGAACAGCCAGATGTGAACCGCCAGCCACGTTTCACCTCTCACAAGAAAAAGTCACCATGACGGGTACACAAACACAAAGTTCAATAGTTATTTAACAAACAGGAAATTCACAAACACAACTCAAGCTAATTAGCAATCAAAGAACGCGGAACCTCTCGCGTATTAAAAATCAAACCGATATCGCATAGGGCAAATGCAATGGCGGACTACACACGACGCCATCCACGCTAGCAGTGTGAAAACCCCGAACGCCCTCTGGCGGCAGCAATGCGAAACGCCCGCGTTTAGTTTTACCCAATATATTACAAACAGGCAGTAAAGGTCAGTGGTAAAAACCTTTGTAGTTAGATAATAGGATTTCAGCAATCCTTTACGTAGGTACAATATAAAATAAATAATCTCTTTTTCTGGGCTAGAGTTTAGTCGTTCGCAGCTTGAGAATTCCTACTACTAACCTGTGCTGGAGCCTTCGTCCGCGCGTAATTTGCTATTGTTTATATCTCATCTTCTAAGCGGCGTATCAAGATAAAACCCATTCCAGATTTTAAGTTAAATCTTCAACAATACAATAGTGAAAACCACATCAAATTTGGTCTAGTAGGTTTTTCGTGACGCGTACAAAGACAGACAGAAAGACTGGCAAACAGACAAAAATTATACAAACAATGGTTTTGGCTTCTATTGGCCCTTGGCCTATGAACCCCTCATAGTTTTTTTCTTAAATATCTTATTGCACAGACACAGACAAGTTAGTTTTATTATATGTATGTATTGATTGATATGTTTGGATGTTTGTTTCTCGATCACGCAAAATCTACTTACTGGACGAATTTTAATGAAATTTTGTGCATGGGTAGAAAAATATCGGCACATAGGGTATGTAATTTTTATCCTGAAATTCCTACGGGGGTAAAATCAATTAATTTTTTGCTGATTACAATGAGATTTCTATAGATGTCTAAGTACGAAATGTCGATGTACGATAGTTCTAAAGTATCCAATGTCGAAGTATGCCAGTAAGATACGTTAGTTTCAAATTATCCTAGATCCTAGTACTAATATTCCAGTGCTAAAGTGTATTAGAGCGAAGTATGAAATGCCGATGTATGCAATGTTGCCAGATAGGGGGGATTCCTTCCAAATTTGTTTTTTTTTATAATCTATGAGGGGATATATAAATCTTCGTTTCATAAAAATAGTATCATTTTGGAGGAAGAAAAATAGTTTTGGGGGAAAATTTAAACCATTTTCATATATTGTGGGGAAATTTTGGGGAATTTCGTTGAAATCTTGGGGGGAAACCTAGACAGCCATCTGGCAACACTGGGTGTATGATAGTTCTAAAGTACCTAATGTCGTAGTATGCGAGTACAATGTATGAGAAGGTTTGATAGGAAAAATAATTACTAACCGGCCACCCCTGTAGATGGGTTGAGTGATCCGTTTGTAACAAACGAAGAAAAGATACCATAATAAATGATGGCAATCATCTTATTTGATAAATTAGCAAATTGCAAATTCCATGTCCCAGTAACCAAAAGTATTTAATTTACTAACTGTTGCCCGCGGCTTCGCCCGCGTGAGTTTCGCTTAGATCAAAAAATCTTTTTGTGTTCCAAACTGTAGTAACCTAAAGTCCAGTACTCAAAATTTCAGGTTTTCCCGTGTTCCAAATGAATATATAAGGTACTCGTAGTACAGTCGCGATGTTAAAATGAATCAAAAGTGATATTTCATTCAATAAATGATCTTCGTCTGCTCGTTATCTACAATTTCCCGTGTACCACCACTCCCACCCGGGGTCCCTCTCTGTCCTATCCCGTGTCCTGTCTATTTATACGTCAGTAGAAAATGCTCATCAGGTTGAACGACTTTTGCTAAGGCCCCATTTCCATTTATTTTATAGAGTAGATGGTCTCTTGGAATTCTTCATCAGATGATCCTGATCTTCGATTTTTATACGTCAACAGAAAATGCTCGTCATATTGATAAACTTTTGCAAAGGTACCATTTGCATATTTCTTATAGTTTAGCTGTTCTGTTAAGGTTCTTCATCAGGCGTACCAGTTTTCAAAATCAATTATAGCCTGTATGTTGCCCAGGCTTAATAGCTATACAACAAAAAAAGTTTCATTCAAATCCGTCTAGTAGTTTTTGCGTGAAACGCGTACATACATACAGACAGACAAAAAATTCAAAAAAAAAATTAAGTTTAAGTGTCTTTCTATCCATTTCAGTCAAACATACTGACAAAATATTTTTACTGTTTTATTATATGTATAGATTGGTTTGTTTGTTACCTCTTCACGCTTTATCTACTAAACTAATCTTCCTGAAATTTCGTATACATATGGTTAGAAGTAGGTACTGAGAAGGACATAGGGTACCTTTCATCCCGGAAAAAGCACTGTTCCCTTGGGAAACTCACGCGGGCGAAGCCGTGGGAAAAAGCTAGTTCACCATAATTCTATTTGAAATTAATTTACCACAGAATGTCTCTATAAATATTTTACAAGTGAAACAATATACGTCCTTCATAAAATGCTACCCGCAGTAAACAGGATGTATCAAGCTTTTATGAGACGGGACAATTCCGCGCAAATTTTCAATAACTCTCCTGTAAAATGAACAGTATAAGACGAACATAAAAGGAAGCTCCGTCTCTCCCATACATCTGAAAGAAAATGGGACTCCTGAAACATGTTGCTTAATCTGTGGGTAGAGTTTTCCATTACCCGTTCGAGTTTGGGAGTCACGCCATGAGCAGTGCGTAGACAAAAGCATTGACTTTTGGAATCCGTCGGGTTAGCCCCTCAGATCAGCCCCGCCCTCCTACACCTACAACCCCTGGCTTTCCATTCATTCGTGGCCGACAGCCCGCGGCGTAGAGACTTGTATTCCGCTCCGAATACATTGTTTATCGTGTTAAAAACAAATAAACATTTGTTTAAATTAGTAGTGTTTTGTGACAGAAACGAAGCGAAATCTCTCTACTGGTAAGTAATTGTTGTTTCATTTGAAAGGATTTATATTTTTTTAATTACGTACTAAAAAAACGGCTGAAAAGACTCATTGTAGGTTTTAACGTGAACCTAAGTGAAAAGATGGGATGTTTGCTGTCTGGGACGATTTGTCCTTTTTAGGTACCTACACAATTGTGTGATCACATACATTATTTATAACGAAAGAAGTACAATGTTTTATAATTTTATCAAATTGTTATTCTAGAATAATTTTATTATATTTAACACCCAAGTATAGAGTCTGTTCCCGTGGGAAATTCGGGATAAAATTTACCTTTTGTTTATTATTCCAGTACCTAGGTACTTTAGACGTGTACGAAATATCATTCGATATTCGTCCAGCATATTTTACTTGATAACTTTAAGTTTATAATTTTTTTGTGACTTATATTCGATATTATAATAAGTAATGAAAATCTCCTAAGTTCAGTAAAATCTTGCAGCAATTTAAAAGAAAAAGTGTAAAATATAACAATAGTAAGTGATTAACAGCGTGAATGGTAATAAAAATAATTAGTCAAGTGCGTGTCGGGCCACGAACAATGTAGGGTTCCGAAGGTACCTATCCTGTAGAAATGCGGACACATGAACTTTCATTTACTTCCACTTTTATATAACTAATGAAAATAACCTAAGTATATACCATCATATAGAATGAAAATTGTTCCTACGAATATTTTTCATACTAAAATCAATTTTGTAAGTTTATCGTCTATTACTCATTAACGTGTAAAGTCTACATAGCCGTGATAATTTTCCTTTTAAATTCATTATATTTGCTAGTTATTATAATTTGTTTCATGTATCCACCCTCCACCATTTTCCTGTTCGAGGGGGGGGACACTTGACTCTAACAAAATTTATCACTTTAAAGTTAAATATTTCGCACACGGATCCCTAAATCAAAAAATGATCTTCAGACACTCATAATATTTTTAAAAGACCTATTAAATGATACCCCACACGATGGTATAATCGAGAGAAAAAAAAATCATCCCAACGTTAAGTGTAGGGGAGGCCCCTAAAAAAAAATATTTTTCCTAATTTTATTCTACAGTTCGCTCCGCATAATAAATATGTATATCTTTACCAAATTACAGTTTTCTAGTACTAGTAGTCTCTGAGATTAGCCGCAGACAGACGGACGGACGGACGGACGGACGGACAGACATGACGAAACTATAAGGGTTCCTTGTTTACTTCGGAACCCTAAAAAACGGCCAAGTGCGAGTCAAACTTGTATACGCAAAGCATGTCACATTAAAGATCTAAATAAAAGACAGACTAGTGTCAAAAACAAACTTAACTTTACAGTTCGATCCCTGATTCTTACTGAATCCAGCGGCACATATGCGGAAATTCGCAATATTTACGGTATTATCTCTTGATCGCGATGACGTATAATTTTGATGATTTTTATGCTGAAAGAGACTGTGGATCCGAGTATTCACTATTAATTTCAACTTGATACCTTCAAGCGTTCCTAAGAAAAAAAGTTTGACAGACAGACGGGCAACAAAGTGGTCTTATAATGGTTCCGTTTTTGCCTTTTGAGGTACGGAACCCTAAAAAGTGTAAAATATAACAACTGTGATAAACAACGTGAATGGTAATTAAGAAAAAATAAATTTACGCAAGAAAAAATTGTGATGTGGGAACATTACTACTACAAAACAAAACAAAACAAAACAAATTTTAGCCGATTTGCATAGTTAAGAAATTATTATAATTTTTTTTTAACTAATTATTTTATTTTGTAATATTTGACTTTGTATGAATTTTATTTTTTATGTAAATTTTGTATGCCAAATGGCGCAGCATAGAGCACTTATTCTCATATCCCATACACCATGTCACAGGGCGGGCGCTTCATACAAACGGCGCGTCAAATATGCCTACTACTACTACAAATGAAACTGTATATCCGTGAACACGTCAGTAACACGTCAATGTGTGCGTTTTCATAGTCGAACGTCCCACAGTTACACAAGAACGGGGGAGAAGTGCGGAAGGAGCGGGGGGGTGCCATATTGCGGGAGGGGCAGGGAGTTTCCTTTCTGTACGTAGTACTAATATTAATTCTGTGACCATGTACTACTTATGTCTGAAGAAATAAATAAATGATTCATTGATTGATTACATTAATTTCGTACTTATGAACACAAAAATAGTTTTCTTGATAGTCATCCTTTCACCATACTCATTGCCAGGTAAACGGGCTCTGTCTACCAACACCAAACTTCTCTATCCTGGGCCGTCGGAATCATTTCATTTATCATTTATCATTTACTAGCTTTTGCCCGCGGCTTCGCCCGCGTGAATTTCCCACGGGAACAGTGCTTTTTCCCGGGATAAAAAGTAGCCTATGTGCTATTCCAGGTCATTATCTACCTCTGTACCAAATTTCATCGAAATCCGTCCAGTAGATTTTGCGTGATTGAGTAACAAACATCCTCACAAACTCACAAACTCACAAATTCACAAACTCACAAACTCACATCCAAACATTCGCATTTATAATATTAGTATGGATTGCGTTTCATATCATACATTCAGTTATAACTACTAATACTGTAACTGGTTTTAGGTAGGTACAATATGAACCCTGTCGGGTATTAGCAATGTAGAAGGATGGAACGGCAGGCGGATTTATAATAAGAAATTGTGATTAGGTTTCAATTTTAATTATTACAGTTTATAATGTAGTAAAAATAGATAATAGTATAGTTTTAATGGTCAAAAATTAGGTAGTCCTCGATTCCATCATATATAGTGAAATGTCCGATTTCGATTTATTTGGGAATGTCAATATCTTTATCGTTGAAAAACTCGTCCAATGAATAATCCAGTTCTTACTTCAGCTATATTTACATCGTCATGTAAATATAGTTGGTAGATTGCAACACCCCCAGGATAGTGGTTCGAGGGACCCACCTAGCTGTCGGATGTCCTACGTTTCGTTTTTATTCCTTCAGTCATTATTACACGACTGACCAAAAAAGAAGTGTTATGTTTTCAGGGTTCATGTATGTAAGTAAGTATGTATGTAAGTTTCTTTATTTTTCACCATAACTCCTGAACAGCTTAACAGATTTTGATGTGAGAGGTATTGTTAGATTCCTTGTATTCCTCCGAGTGACATAGGCTATGTAAGTTGTCAGTCGTGTTTTTTATTTTTAAATAATTAGCTTGTTTAGTCAGTAGTCATCGGAATTCAGCAGTGTCAACAAGCTAATTATTGAAAAATAAAAACCCGACTGATAACTCACATAGCCTATGTCACTCGGAGGAATGCGAGGAATCTAAAAACACCTCTTACATCAGAATCTATTCAGCCGTTTAGGAATATACATAATATATATAATAGTGAATAAAGAAACTTACATACGTACATGAATCCTGAAAACATAGGAATGTTATGTTTTCAGGATTCATGTATGTATGTAAGTTTTTGGTCAGTCGTGTAAAAAATGCGTATTTTCCCCGCCTTTTTTGTGTCCCTGTAAGGATATGGAGAAGCTCACATACGCTCTCAAAATTTCAATCCAAATCTAAAATTTCAATTTCGTAAGTTATACATAAACTTTTATTGGGTGCGGTACGGCGGCTACAGGCATTTTCGTATTAAAAGAGCAGAGACCATATTGGACTCAAGATCCTTCCTCACATACAATAAAGTCCCCCGCCACGTCTGTTTGTTCGCGATAAACTTAAAAAGTACTGAACGGATTTTTATGCGATTTTTACCAATGGGCGGAGTGGGTCCTGAAGAAGGTTTTAGTGTAAAATTTACGCGGGCGAAGCTGCGGGCAAACGCTAGTATAAGATGTAAGGAAGCTTAGTGCTTCCTGTGGATCGTGGCTAATTTTTTTCTGGCTTAGAGGATAGACTATTATCCAGAATGACCAGAGATTGTGGGGTACAGAGATGGGTAAAAAGGGGGAGGTTTTTGTCCATCAGTGGGACACCGCACCTTTACCCATTTTTAATTTTTTGAACTACCAATTCAAAAACTGTCTAACTAAAACTTTATGTTTCCTCTCTTTTTATCGAGTTGAAGTCTTTCATCTTCTTAATCTTTCTTTCTCCTTCTAATTTGTTTGTCTGTTTGATGTCTCCGATTTTATACCTAGACTAGCTGTGCCCGCGGCTTCGCTCGCGTTAATCCTTTCTTAGCGGATGCCTACATCATAACGTCTACCTGCATGCCAAATTTCAGCCCGATCCGTTAAGTGGTTTGGGCTGTGCGTTGATAGATCACTATGTCAGTCAGTCACCTTTGAATTATATATATATCGACTTTCTGGCGCCCGCGGCTTCGCTCGCGTTAATCCTTTCTTAGCGGATGCCTACATCATAACATCTACCTGCATGCCAAACAGCCTGATCCATCCAGTGGTTTGGGCTGTGCGTTGATAGATCACTATGTGTTCCGTTTTCAACGTAAACTTCGTTTACTTTTCAATTCGAATTTCGCGCGCGTTATCGACGCACTTGTCAATCATCATGATTCGTCGTGCTGCAGGCGATTTAGCCAATGGAGCGCCCGGATTACCGCCGGCGCATGTACTATCCTACCGGCGTCTTGGAATACAGCGCCATAGGCTGGTGGCAGAACCAGTAAACGATTCTGAGTCTGGACGTTGAATCGAAGGCGCGCGCGCACCAAACATTACATCTTTTTTACTCAATTATCCTAATCAAACTTCAAGTGCTCAACAGTTTTTTTGGAACTTTATAATCGTGTGTGGCTGGCCGGCCAGGTGTCTAAAGGAAGAACTATTCGTGAGGAATCGTGCTCGAAGCCTGCCTACATGGTAAGTGATCTGTGCATTGTTTCTATTGTCTAAATCGTCTGTAACGCATATTAACGGCGAATGCTCCCAGCATTCGATCCAATGTGGTGATTGACAGTGTACAAGTGCTATTTATCGAGTCAATTTAGCCAAATTTTTTGGTGCCGAAACCCGGGAACTTTGGATACCTACCTTCAGTCTGCCGCCAAATACCAATTCGATTTAGTAATTGCTACTTCATTTACCGTATTCCACGCTTATTATACTTACTAGTACAGCTAAAACGAATAAACATAACATTTTGTTTCAATTACTAATCGGAAAACAAGTCTTTGTTCCATTTTGTTTTGTTGAGTACCTTACCTACCGTTTATCGATTTAAGATGGCTTCCATCAGTTTCTAGAATATTTGTTGAAAATAAATTCTTTTGTCGTTTTATACTTATTAGCATAAAATTATCTACCGTTTTACCGTTCGCAATAATACAATATTGCAAATCCACCTTCTCATAATTTTATGTTGATAGTTCGTTATAACTCGACTACTTTTTTCCAACCGTTCAACGTTTCCTCTTGATATTTATTTATCGAAAAGTTATTTCGTTTCAAATTACGAAATATTTTTTATCGTGACGTTGTATCGTTTATCGTGTCATATTTTCAACGAATTTTGGTGCGTTCACATTTTCATTATTACCGTTTTAGGTTAAAAATCATAGTTTTTTGTTTTTACAAAAAAAACTGATTTTTATTTTTTTTATTTACCGTACATTAACGAATATCGCAAACCGTTTTTAGTGTTCCTAACGCTCATTTAATTCATCCTTATCAATTTAATTTATTTCAATTTAAAACTCAGGTGACCGAGGTGACAATATTACCTGTTGTCGTGTAATACCGCCCCAGTGATTCTCGTCGATTCTTGTGAACGCGGTCTCGCTGAAGACGTTCGCAACTAAACTTTTTTATCGAATCCGAATATTTGTTGCTATCAGTTTTTATTGTTTTGATATTAATTATGTCTTTACTATCAAGGCGTAAATCTAAACCTACTATTAAAAAGGGTATCGAAAATACGTACACTATTAATAATTTGCCCAGTTTGCGACGTAAACGAACTATAGCATATAATCGCTTAACGAAGGCTTTGGAAGTAGGTACCTTAGCCAATACCGATGAATCACAAGTAGGGTTATTTCTTTCATATTGTCATGAAATAAAAACGATTGCTGATAGTTTTCATGACTCCCATTTTATTATTTTGGACCTTCTTAAGGATGATGCCGATGAGGAGGACGATGAACTTCAGGATCGATTTGACGAATTGTATTTTCAAGTGTTGGCAATTCAACGAAAATTTGAACAACGTTCATCTCAACAAGCTGACACTTCGAAACATAATTCATTGACCGGTTCGCACAGTGGAAATATGCGGTTACCAAAAATTTCGTTGCCAACTTTTTCCGGTGCTATCAAGGAATGGCCTGAGTTCATTGCAACTTATAACGCGTTGATACATGATTCTACCTCCTTATGTAATATTGAGAAATTTCACTATCTCGTGTCAGTTTTAAGTGGTGATGCTTTATCGTTCATTAGAACTTTTCCTGTTGCAAGTGAACATTATTTAAGTGCGTACGAGGCTCTCAAGTCCCGTTATGAAGATAAACGCGAATTAGCGTTTACGTGCTGGCGTGATATCTTGGACGTTAGTTTAAAGACTTCGAACGCTCAAGATTTTCGACGCGCCTTAGACACGATCGATGAGAACTTAACAATTTTAAAAACTTTAAAATTACCTACCGATAAATGGGATTTTGTTCTTTGTTATAATGTTCTGGCCAAACTCGATACCAAATTAAGACGCGAGTTTGAGGAAAAACATACCGATATTGAGCTTCCACAGTATAACCATTTAAGGGCATTCTTACACTCTAAAGGTGAAGCATTAATTCGCGACACGCACTTTTCGAATGTTACCAATAAAACCGCTAACGTTTCAAAGGACACACCGGGAACTTCACAGAAGTTCAAGCGACATAACGTCACGCATTCGCTTGTCGCTCCCACCGTCACTACTCATAAAAATGTTGGTGATAAACAACAAGCGAAACCTGCTCATAATTCGAGCACTCCGATTCGTAAATGTGCCTACTGTCGTAATGAACATCACATCTCGGCCTGTAGTGATTTTTTGGCAAAATCAATAGATGAGCGCATGGCTGTGGCCACTGAAAAGAAATGGTGCTACAATTGTCTTAACGCATCCCATTCAGTGCGAGAGTGCACATCAATGTTTTCATGTCGACAATGTAGACGTAAACACCACACTTTGCTACATAAGGAGCCGGCGGCAAGCTCGGCGACCTTAGTGGCTAAGGATTCGTTAACTCAGTCTGATCCAACCGTAACCACAACCGTGTTACTCGCAACAGCTCTCGTCCAGATTCGTGATGCTTCTGGTGAATTTCATACATTTCGCGCGTTATTTGACACCGGCAGTCAAAACAATTTTCTCACGGCTCACGCCGCTCAACGATTAAATCTAAAACCTATAACTGGTAATATCAACGTTTATGGGTTAGGGGCAGCCCTGCCTCAGTCAGTGGCTTTGTTACATGCGACATTGGCACCAACTGTAACGTAAAGTTTCGTCTGGGAATGCTCGTCATACCGAGCATTTGCGGAGATCAACCGATAGCAAGGCTAAATACGAAAGGATGGGAGGAGGTCAAAACACTACCGCTAGCTGATCCTGGTTTTGACATCCCTGGTCCAATCGACGTCTTGTTAGGTGCCGACGTCTTTGCTGAGTCACTTCTCGAACAACGTCTGAAGGGTAACGCCTCTCAACCGCGAGCTTTCAACTCAGTCTTCGGCTGGCTTCTTCTTGGGAAGTCCAGACTCGCATCGTCCAGTCTACTCGGAGTAGCCCCTTCTACCGTAGACGATAGTTTAAACAAAATTGTTCAACGTTTCTGGGAAATCGATAACGTTCCACAATCTTCCCGATTGACCCCAGAAGAGCAACGCTGTGAAAATAGTTTTCTCAGTAATCACTACCGTGACGAGACAGGTAGATATGTAGTTTGTCTCCCCTTCAAGGACGACGAGGAGCCAGTCTTTGAAGGTTCTCGAGAGATAGCCTTACGACGCTTTCATGCCATTGAAAGGCGTCTGTATCGCGATCACAATTTAAACCAACAATACGTGGAGTTCATGACTGACTATATCGACAGTGGTCACATGACTCTGGTACCTGCCAAGCAAATGGGTCAAGGCAAGTATTATATACCGCACCATTGTGTGCTACGTCCCGACAGCGCTACAACGAAGCTTCGCGTTGTATTCGACGCCTCGGCTAAAGATGCAACTTCCAAATCGCTAAACGACTCGCTGCTGACGGGACCGAAGCTACAATCAAATATCGTAGAGATCCTTCTTCATTTCCGTGAGCACGCAATTGTCTTCATGGCAGACGTGCGCCAAATGTACCGTCAAATCAACCTAGCTCCTCAACATCGTGATTATCAACGTATTCTCTGGCGAGCTCACCCAGATGAGCCTCTTCAAGAGTACGTATTAAATACCGTAACGTACGGAGTGTCTTCCGCTCCATTCCTGGCGTGCCGCTCTATTCAGCAACTGGCCAACGATGAGGGTCACAAGTACCCAAAGGCCAAAACCGTTTTAACTTCCGACATATACGTTGATGACGTCATATCCGGAAGCTCATCGCTGAAGGACGCCAGAGAAATCAAAACTCAACTCATCGCTCTTTTCGGTCTTGGCTCGTTTGAGCTCCGAAAATGGGTGAGTAACCGACCCGAGCTACTTAGCGATCTTCCCGCGGAGGCGTGTCTTTCAGAAGCAATCACTTTTACCGAAACTGAAGACACAACTATCAAGGTTCTGGGCCTTAAGTGGGAGCCTGCTTCGGATTCGTTCGTCTTTACCGTTAATCCATCTAATCAACCGTGCACCAAGCGAACGATTTTGAGTGAGGTTGCCAGAATTTTCGATCCTCTGGGTTTTCTATCTCCTTTAACAATTCAAGCTAAATGCTTTATTCAAAAGCTTTGGATTCTAGGTCTTTCATGGGACGATAAGCCCCCACCGGAAATTATCTCTCTATGGGAAAAGTTCTCCGAACAGCTTCCTCAAGTTAGGAATCTTAAGATTCCACGTAAATACGCTACCGATAGCGCTCAATCATATCAACTGCATGGATTTTGTGACAGCTCCGAAGCAGCATATGGCGCCGTTATATACCTGCGCGTTACCGAGTCTGACGGCTCCGTTCGCGTCTTTCTCGTTTGTGCTAAGGCTCGTGTAGCTCCTTTGAAACGTCAATCGTTACCTCGCCTAGAGCTGTGTGGTGCACTTTTGCTCGCAGACCTTATCAAATTTGTCAAGGGCACGCTGCGGATTCCTGTTCATGACACTTATGTGTGGTGTGACTCCACCGTTACCTTGTCCTGGTTGCGAGCTCCTTCTTCTCGCTGGGTGACATTCGTTGCAAACCGCGTAAGTCACATTCAAGATATCGTGCCGACCGAGTGCTGGAGGCACGTACCATCTGTCACAAATCCTGCAGATGTTTGTTCGCGTGGGCAATTGCCTCACGAGTTGCTGAACAATGCCCTATGGTGGGCGGGCCCAGAGTGGTTGTCTCAACCACAGTCTGAGTGGCCAATCGATACATCGAGAAATCGTTCAAACGACGACAATGCGGTGCTCTCTGAGCAGCGTCGCACCACAGTTCTCGTTTCGGATCAAATCGAAAGCGTAAACCAAACTTCTATAATTGATCGACTATTCGAAAAATATTCTTCTTTAGATAAAATCTGTCGCATTATCGCTTACGTTCGCAGGTTTTGTAATAACATGCGTAACACTGTTCCGCAATCAGATAATCTTTTCGTAACGGACGCTGAGCGTCATCGTGCGTTACTAATTATCGTGAAACATTTCCAACAACGTTGTTTTTCGGATGTCATATCCAAATTACAATCAAAGATACAGTTACCTCGTAGTTTTCGTAAACTAAACCCGTTTTTGGACGAGCAGGGTATACTCAGAGTAGGCGGGCGCCTAGCGCACTCCGATCTTGACTTCGAACAGAAGTATCCCGCATTATTGCCCAAAAAGAGTGTTCTTACATCCGCTGTAATCGAATCTATTCATCGAAACAATTTTCATCCCGGTCTGAACACAACCAACTATCTGATCTTACAACAGTTTTGGATACTTGCGGCAAAGCATGCTGTACGTCATCATCTTTCAAGATGCATAAGATGCTACCGTCTTAAACCGAAACCTTTGCAACCCTTTATGAGCGACCTTCCGGCCTTTCGTGTCAATCAGGCAAAACCTTTCTCTGTCGTAGGTGTCGATCTAGGAGGGCCTTTTCGAATTAAGCTCGGGCTTCATCGTGGTGCTAAAATCGATAAAGCGTACTTGTGTTTATTCGTATGCTTGAGTACAAAAGCAGTGCACCTTGAGGTGGTTTCTACTTTATCGACTGACGGCTTCATCGCGGCATTGCGTCGCTTCGTTTCTCGTCGTGGCCGCTGCAATGTTATTCACTCTGACTGCGGTACGAATTTCGTTGGTGCAAGTTCACAACTAGCGTCATGTATCGAACAAGCCTCTCATGCGGAAAAAATAAATTTTAAACGTAACGTACCTTCTGCTCCCCACTTTGGAGGGGTGTGGGAAATCCAAATCAAAGCCGCAAAGAGTCATTTGTACCGTATTGTTGGCGATCAGGTCTTAACGTTTGAAGAGCTTACCACACTCTTCGCTCAGATCGAATCAATTTTAAATTCGCGGCCTTTGTGTCCATTGAGCTCGGATCCTAACGATTTGAACGTTCTTACGCCCGGTCATTTTTTAACGCTAGAACCTCTTACAGCAGTTCCTGATTTCGACTACAAGGACGTAAAAATCAATCGACTGAATCGATGGCAACTTATCCAATCTTTTCAACAACAATTTTGGAAACGCTGGAAAAATGAATATTTACATGGGTTAACTCAGCGAGCAAAATGGACCACGGACTCAACACCGTTAACTGTAAACTCAATCGTACTTATAAAAGAGGACAATCGGCCTCCTCTTCAATGGGCATTAGGACGAGTTGTTTCTTTGCATCCTGGCCCTGATGGGGTAGTTAGAGTCGCAACCATTAGAACAGCCAGAGATCACTCGCTTAAGAGACCTTTGGTCAAACTATGTCCTCTACCATCCGTATAATCGTTATAACTTAGCATTTCTTAGCTTTTAAGTTTAGGATAGTAACTTAAACATATTTATCGTTAATTACCGTTTCTTATTCTTACTCTGGGAAAATCCCATTGGTATTTTGGTGGGCGGAATGTTCCGTTTTCAACGTAAACTTCGTTTACTTTTCAATTCGAATTTCGCGCGCGTTATCGACGCACTTGTCAATCATCATGATTCGTCGTGCTGCAGGCGATTTAGCCAATGGAGCGCCCGGATTACCGCCGGCGCATGTACTATCCTACCGGCGTCTTGGAATACAGCGCCATAGGCTGGTGGCAGAACCAGTAAACGATTCTGAGTCTGGACGTTGAATCGAAGGCGCGCGCGCACCAAACATTACATCTTTTTTACTCAATTATCCTAATCAAACTTCAAGTGCTCAACAGTTTTTTTGGAACTTTATAATCGTGTGTGGCTGGCCGGCCAGGTGTCTAAAGGAAGAACTATTCGTGAGGAATCGTGCTCGAAGCCTGCCTACATGGTAAGTGATCTGTGCATTGTTTCTATTGTCTAAATCGTCTGTAACGCATATTAACGGCGAATGCTCCCAGCATTCGATCCAATGTGGTGATTGACAGTGTACAAGTGCTATTTATCGAGTCAATTTAGCCACACTATGTCAGTCAGTCACCTTTGAATTATATATATATCGACTAGCTGGCGCCTGCGGCTTCGCTCGCGTTAATCCTTTCTTAGCGGATGCCTACATCATAACATCTACCTGCATGCCAAATTTCAGCCCGATCCATCCAGTGGTTTGGGCTGTGCGTTGATAGATCACTATGTCAGTCAGTCACCTTTGAATCCATACTAATATTATAAATGCGAAAGTTTGGATGTGAGTTTGTGAGTTTGTGAGTTTGTGAATTTGTGAGTTTGTGAGTTTGTGAGGATGTTTGTTACTCAATCACGCAAAATCTACTGGACGGATTTCGATGAAATTTGGTACAGAGGTAGATAATGACCTGGAATAGCACATAGGCTACTTTTTATCCCGGGAAAAAGCACTGTTCCCGTGGGAAATTCACGCGGGCGAAGCCGCGGGAAAAAGCTAGTTATATATATATCGACTAGCTGGCGCCTGCGGCTTCGCTCGCGTTAATCCTTTCTTAGCGGATGCCTACATCATAACATCTACCTGCATGCCAAATTTCAGCCCGATCCATCCAGTGGTTTGGGCTGTGCGTTGATAGATCACTATGTCAGTCAGTCACCTTTGAGTTATTATATATATATCGATTGTCCGCCATTTTGATTCCATTTAAAACAATAACAAACTGTACTTAAATAATTTCGAGTCCCAAACAAATAATGGCCAAAGTATTCTATCTTTCATGTAATTGCTGCTATAATAACAGTAGTTTTCACTATGACACGCGTAGTTAAGTGTTATTTGAGTAATTTACGTCGAAATTATTAATTGTAAGTAACATTGTATTGGAGCTTGTACTATCATTTACTTGGCCTGTTTGTTATAAGGTATTATTAAAATTTGATGATAGTTTACTAACACCTGTGTCAGATTCCACCTTATGTTGTACAGTACATCATTTTAGATTGACCTTGGTCTTGAATGTTTTGCTTGCTTGTTTGTGTGTAAACTCTTTATTGCACATACACACAAGAATATTACAATAGACAGTAAAACAAAAAGAGAGGCGTACAATGGCGGACTTATCCCAAAAAGGGATTGCTTCCAGTCAACCAAATGTTTGAAAGGAATATTTGAATGAAATAAGAATGTTTATCTAAGTATGTATTTGTTTTAAAATATATATCTATATGAAAGTTCAACTCTGCATAGGATTTCAGTGTTTTCAACGAACTAACTTTGATATGATAGTTAGATCTATGGATGGAACTCCGCGCTCTAAAATAAGTTTTGCTTTGAGTAATGTGAAATTCACACTGTTGGTGTTATACTAATTAGTATTGGGTTGTTTTGCCACTTGCGGATGATTATTAAATAAACTATTTTATTTTTAAAAGCCATGAATTATATTTGACACACGTTAATCCTAATTCTATTCCAATCCTAACTCGAACAAGCTTATTATTAAAAAAACACGACTGACAACTCACATAGCCTATGTCACTCGGAAGAATGCAAGAAATCTAAAAATACCTCTCACATTAAAATCTGTTAAGCCGTTCAGGACTTATGGTGGAATAAAAAACTTACATACATACATGAACCCTGAAAACATAACACTCCTTTTTTGGTCAGTCGTGTAAAAAGAAATCCTTTGCTATGGGAGAAAACCCAACGTACAAATAATAATAATATTACTAAAATAAGTAGATACTTAAGTTACGGCGAGTGAGCGGGAGCTTTTTAAAAACAACTTTTAATTAGGCAAAGTTTCAAAATAACCCTGTATATTTGACGCCCCGTTACTATGAAGCGCCCGCCCTGTGGCCATACATATCTAGATAAAGCTTAGCTACGATATGCGGGATCACGCTACGAGCTATCTACACACGCATATGCTACGAGGTCTGGCTACGAAAAATTGCTACGAGGCCTGGCTACGAAAAGTGGCTACGAAGCTACGAGCTACGAGGTGAAGCTTTGCTGAGCGAGCGAATCATTATTCATACACAAGCTTATTATTAAAAAATAAGAAACACGACTGACAACTCACATAGCCTATGCCACTCGGAGGAATGCAAGGAATCTAACAATACCTCACACATCAAAATCTGTTATGCCGTTCAGAAATTGTAACGGAATATTTTTTTTACATACATACATGAACCCTGAAAACATAACACTACTTTTTTGGATTCGTTATCTTTATTTTTATACTAGCTACGTCTCAGAGCTCCTTCCTTGGGAATTTCTGAATACCTGTCGCTCTGACGCTCTCTAAAAAATAACTGCACGTACGAAATGAAACGAACGGAAATTAAATTTGATTGAGTATATGTGAGTGAACTAAGGATTTTCAGTGTCCTATCCGGCTTATGTCAGGCAGCGAAAAAAACCAGTCCAGACCACTTTTAGCTTTTCTGCTGAATTAAATGTTAAGATTATAACATTGGTCATTTTGAAACTCTGATCTTTTCGTTAATTTAGTCATTTTAGCACCTTTAGTATCTTGGACAATATGTATAAAGCATTGGTCATTTTGCAACTTTGGTCTTTTTGTTACTTTGGTCATTTTAGCACCTTGGTCCTAAAGCTCCGAAAGGTTTCGGTATTTATCAATGTTTTTAATCAAAAAAATCATAGTCAGCGCAAATACTATTACTTACTAGGTACTACTACCTACTACTCTATAGTTTAAATAATATTTTTAGTCAGTCACAGATTTTTTATATAGTATACTAGCTTTCGCCCGCGGGTTCGCCCGCGTGAATTTTCAACGGGAACAGTGCTTTTTCCCGGGATGAAAAGTACCCTATGTCCTTCACCGTACTTCCAGCTATGTGTATGCGAAATTTTAAGAAGATTGGTTCAGTAAATAAAGCGTGAAGAGGTAACAAACAAACAACAAACAAACAAACCAACAAAAAAAAGTTAGTAAGTTAGTATATGGGTCATTCTAATCTAGCATGAAAAATAAAAAATATCACAAAATGTTTATAACGTTTATGCTAATGTATTAGTTTTTATAAGGTTATTAGAAATAAAATAATGACATAATTCAAAAATCAACCATTTATTTGTAAAAAATTAAAAACCAAAAAATCGCATACACAGAAATGATCAGTATTTCCACAGAAATGATCAAATTAATAAAAAAACTTAAGGATAGTCACTTTCTACTGATATTCGTAACATAAATGAAAAAAACACTTCTTTCTTATTGAAATTAAACAATATTCTCAAGAAATAATTTTAAAACTTTGTCTCTATTAAAATCTAACCTAATGTACACAGAAATGATAGTCATTTCTGTATTTCTGTACCTACTATGAGATCTTACGTAGGAACAGTCTCAATCAGTCTTTTATTTAAAAATATATTGTAATAGATATCTATTACAAAAGTGTTCATATATGAACATTACTCAACATTAAGGGGAAAAAACAAAGGAATTAATTGAAGAATTAAACAAGACATTTCTATTAATAATTACACAATAAAATTATCCTTATATCTCCAACCACATAAGTAAATAGTCATTTCTGTGTAAAATCGTCATTTCTGTGTACTATCATAACACAGAAATGACGATACACAGAAATGATGAATGTCAATGTTCAACGTGATAGCAGCTTAATTTTGAGGTTATGTTTAGAAAACATCGGATCTTTATTTATTGAAATCAAAAGAGTATACACACAAACTGATAAAATATTTTTATGTATTTTACTTACCTAATAATTTTCCAATCAGAAATGACGCCTGAACTTTTTGCACACCAGAATTCAACGCATTTACTTAATTTTTCTGTCCGGATGAAAAAATCACAACATAAACGCAAAACAGCTGTGATCGGAAAGGTTCAGTGTTGCTGTTATAAAATAATCGGAACCTCACAAAAAGTATTACCACTCTTTTTATGCAAAAATTACCAAGTACACAGGAATGACTACGAAATTTGAAACACATCTTTATCAATATATTTCTGGCAAATTTATTGTATTGTTTTTTATTTCTAATTATGTTGCGATTAATAAACATTTTCTTAAAACAAATCATCTACCATTGATTTGAGAAATTGATGAGATATATTTTTTTCGAAAGTAGCAATCCATAACACATTAAATGTTACATACACAGAACATGACGAATCGGTGACTGTCTTGATTTTTAAAAGAATCTTCGTTTTTAAATTAAACGTTTATGTTTGCAGATGTGTACTTTAATATCCCATCTTTCGAATAAAATTTAATAACGCGAATTTTATTTGATTTTTTTATATAGTTCTAACGTGTTACACTTTTTTACTCATGGATTAGAATGACTCATATGTTACATATCGCTATTTTGATGTAGGTACCGCAAAGGTCTATACAAAGTACAAACTTATTGTCAAACTCATAATTAATACTATACCGCGTAGCTTAAATTGAAATCCGTCAAGTAAAAGCTTAAACTGAAAGTTTGAACGAGCCAGCTGCTGTGACAACACCCAGAAGTTACAAATCATCGCAACCCAGGGTTCCGCACGTACTTGCAACAAGAATAATTTTGCACGTGGCAAAAAGGCGAACTAATGTCTAAGGTATTAAAATTTCCTATTTGAACGCAGGTGGCGCCCTCGCTTACATGCTAAGTGGTCCTTGTCGCAATGAACAGCATGTCTGTTCCCCTATATGGACTCTATGTGGCGGTAATAGCAGCTAAATAACGATGAAATTTGAGTAGATATACTGTACATGAGTTCAGTGCCGTAAACAACCTTTGCTGCGCCCTGTGCGAGCTTCTGTAACTGCGCCCCTTTTTTTAGATATTATAGGTACCCTCGAGCAATGCTATGTACAGATTTACTTTAATTCATTCAGGGCATTCAGGGTGATAAAATAAAGCACAAGGAACTTTGTGTAGCCGGCCGGCCGCTTGACTCTGATAAATACTAAACACAAATACGCTCGTGCTCTGCCACGTTTTTATTATACTGGCATGTAGGTACGTATGTGTTGGAACCGAACACTAGGGACGCAGCAGGAACTTATCAGGAGCAAACCGATAAAATAATAATCCTGGCTGGTGATCTGGTCTGGCCATTCTTGCGCCCCCAGAGTCTACGCCCTGTGCTGGGCACCGGTGACACCGCCCTATTTACGGCACTGCATGAGTTTGCTATGCTAATGACATCTTTTGTTGACGACACGAAATAAAAACTGAGTGCGTATTTTGTGCCTTAATTAATACCTGTCATGTTGAAAGGAAGTTTTGTACATTGCGTAATATGGGGTGATTCTACAGAATTAGGGTTTGAACGTCCATTTTCCCAGAACGACCACATCCCTTGAACGGCCACATCCTTAAACGGCCATATCGTTCGAACGACCACATAAGTATACATATCTTGACTGGACTACACAATCAGCGATGCTTCATTGCAGCCCTATTTGTGCCCTAATAACTACTACTTTAGCGACCTAAAAGTCATACCTCATTTAACCTTACAGCACCAACTTATCTGGGCTCATGCGGCTTTAGCCCTTATTGACTTAACCCCTTTTTTATATTTGCCTATTTTTCCACGTACGAACAGCACTTGATTTTGGATACAATATAATACCAAAGAAAACAATACGTTAGCCGGGTTTGTATAGGAAAAAGAAATGTCAAATAAAAAATCAAAAATTATTTATTGAAACTTGGCCATCAAAGATAGCCTTTTCATGTCAAAAACTAATTATACAATGATAGTGAATTAAAAATCTCAAAGCTACTGTCAATAAAGTTCAAAAACGCATGCCCCAAAAAAGCAAATGTGGTCCGGTGAGCGATGGCCTTAGCTTTTAATGGCATTTTTAATTTACGGACACTTGAAAATTTATAGTTTTTTCACGTAGACAGTAGGCTAGCGTGTGGCCTGACTTTGGGCCTGACTAAACGCCTGCGGTAATTCCAGTGGTATCTTCAAGAAATATTAATAAGTATTGTCGGTCAAGGTTCGCGGCGCACGCGATTATGGCGTGCGGTCTAAACACTTATAGCTTCAGAATGTATAAGCTTTTAGTGGATGAAATGCCACTTGTCTTCAATTTTATGCCTAGATGCCGACGGTTGACTGGTAGATGCTCTTAAATTAACGACGAAATTCATTATTTTTACACGACTGACCAAAAAAGGAGTGTTATGTTTTCAGGGTTCATGTATGGAAGTATGTATGTAAGTTTCTTTATTCCACCATAAGTCCTGAACGGTTTAACAGATTTTGATGAGAGGGGTATTATATTGATTCCTCCGAGTGACATAGGCTATGTAAGTTGTCAGTCGTGTTTTTTATTTTTAAATTATTAGCTTGTTACAAAATTCCTTTCGGGACCTTGATTCGGGAAATTAATTTCGACATTAGATATTATTGTTTTTATTGCATGTCACGTTGTATGTCACATGTCATGTTGTATGTAAATACTGTTGGTGTACCTCAATAAATAAAATAAAATAAATAAAATGTCTCTTTAGATCTTTGCATGTATCAGTTTATAAATTACCCAAATATTTGTATGCTAATTTTGTTATAATATTACACTGTACCTATGTTTGACAAATAAACTATTGATTGATTGATTTGACCTTATTCCTGTGGGAACTACGATAAATTCTCTCTTAGTGTTCCCCTATAGTAGCGGATTTAGGGGGGGGAGGGGCACGGGGGCACGCCCCCCCCCCCTCCATACGGTGGAGGGAGATTGATTTTTGCACCCCCCCCCCAACATGCATAGTCCACCAGGGTCCTTGTGCCTCCCCCAGAAAAAAATGCTGGATTCGCCGTTGCTCCCCTACTCCTTAAGTGCGAAATTTCATCTTCCTAAGCTCAGTAGTTTCGACTGTGCGATGTCTGTCATTCATTCAAAATAACGGAACAATTTTATCCTAGGTACTAAAATTATAAATGCGAAAGTTTTGATGTGAGTTTGTGAATCAGTGAGTTTGTGAGGACGTTTGTTACTCAATCACGCAAAATCTACTAGACGGATTTCGATTAAATTTGGTTTACGGGTAGAAAAATACCGGGAATAACACATAGGGTACTTTTTATCCCGAAATTCCCACGGGGGTTTCGATCCCCGGGGCGCGGCTAGTATACTTATATATTGATATTTTGCATACCTATAATGTAAAAAATGTAAACCCCTTCTATTCCTAAAGGGTTTGAATAGACATCGACATACTCGACTGAAAGCGGAGACAATCCCCTGGGCTTCAGCGAAGAACAGCTAGAATATCTATCTGGAAGAATATCTAGATATAGAACTAATTCCCAGAGGCGAACACCGTCTAGTCTGAGAATTTAACACCGACTGAAATCGTAAGAAAAATCATAAGAAAAATCTTATTCATTTCTGTACAATTAAATTGTTACTAACAAGAATTTGAGCACGATAAGCGAAAACAGAAGGCGAAAAGAATTTAAAAACAACATATAGCCTGACCAGGAATATAAAAACCCTAGCCATGTTGCGGAAAAGCAATAGAAGTAATTTCTTCTACTGGCAACTAATTTAAAAACCCATCTGTCATTTGGGGGGGGGGGGGGGGGGAGCACGTGCCCCCGTGCTTCTACCATTTTATCCCCTACTGCTCTCAATAATATTGCAATACAAAACGCATAAGTGCTGCCTCTAATAGTTCAGGGTACAAACTGCCGGCCCGGCTGAACATTTTAGTATGAACATGTCAATTTTTTTTTTTTGGGTTCTCAGCATTGTTCCCATAACAAAAGTTGTTCATTTCAACGAAATGGTTTCATGGTTTTAATAAAGTTAAGTAATAAAAAATCAACCTGTATCTTAATTTGATATGCACTGTCATATAATATCCCTCTACAGTAGGTACACAAAAACGGAGTCTGCAGCGGATTTAGGGGGGCACACAAACATGAGTGAATGAAAGAAGTCAAACAGTCGATTAGATAATTTTATGGTGAATAGCTTTTCAGAAACTCAAAGTTGTTTAGCAGATTGTTAATTATGACACTCGGTTACGAAATTCAATACTTGACATGCTTTTCAGAAACCGGGCTTAAGTGACGTATCTAGATGAAACCTTCGCCAGATTTAAAGTTAGACCTTCAACATTACAACTGTGTAAACCGCATCAAATTTCGTCCAATAGTTTTTGCGTGATGCGCGTACAAACACACAGACAGACATAAAGACCCACAGACAGAAATAATTCTAAAAAAAAAATCGATTTGGTTTCTATTGACCCTAGAAAGACCCCGACCAGTCACAGTTTTATAATGTGTTTGTATGTATGTATTGATTATTATATGTATTAATGGCTAAACATATAAAAATTCAATACATATTCTACATAATTTAAGACACCACTAGAAGCTGAGGGCTGGCATTTATCTCGCTCAGAGATTAAGCATTGCCATCCAACGTGGCAATGCTGTCAGCCTTCTGGGCACGTTACCTCATGGCAACGAATTATCGGGACTGGCGTTTTTGTAAATATTTAATTTTAGTTTTATTTAGTTTATTTTTAGTTTACTTATAGTTTTTATTTTAGGTTAATTCAGTTATAACTAGCTGTTGCCCGCGGCTTCGCCCGCATGAATTTCGCTTAGACGAAAAGTCTTTTTGTGTTCCAAACTGTTTCAGATGTTTCGAATTAATCTTCGATTTTTATACGTCTACAGAAAATGCTCATCAGATTGATCAAGTTTTGCTAAGGCGCCATTTCCATATATGTTTTAGTGTAGCTGGTCTCTTGCAGTTCTTCATCAGATTTTCCAGATCTTAAATTTTTATATGTCAGCAGAAAATGCTCATCAGATTGAACGATTTTTGCTAAGACGCCATATCCCTATTTCTTATAGTTTAGCTGTTCTGCTATGGTTCGTCATCAGGTGTTCCAGTTTTCAAAATCAATTATAGCCTATATGTTGCCCAGGCTTAGTAGCTATACAACAAAAAAAGTTTCATTCAAATCTGTCCAGTAGTTTTTGCGTGAAACGCATACATACATACAGACAGACAGATAGACAGACAAGAAATTCCAAAAAATTTTTTTTGCTTTCTATTGTTCTAGTGTCCGCGTCCTCTATCCATTTTAGTCAAAAATACTAAATGTACAGACAAAATATTTTTACTGTTTTATTTATGTATAGATTATTGTATGTTTTCCTAATAAATAAATCAGACCTAACCGGTCAAAAAAAAAAAAACTAGAAGCTAGACTTCGCTATAAGTAACTAGATATTTAGTATCTAGTGCAGTGAAACTTGGGTTTCAAAATAAAAGAATCACTGCTTAAAACACGAGTATAATTTTTGAACTAAAAAAAAATTGACCAATGTCCTTTAACAAAAAATTATCCGGACACACTAAAGAAATAAAAATAAAAGAAAGGAAAGTTAACAACAGGAAAGGAATATTAACAGGTAAAATAAGAAATACATGAATTTGCTTGTTATTTTAAAAAGAAAATTAAATGAGTGAAAGAAATGGATGAAATGATGTATAAAAATTCCAAATCAAAACCGAAACAAAAATTATCCCGACAAAAGGGGGGCCTTTAGAATTTAGAGGATTAAGTTAGCACAATATGTTTAAAAAGTCTATCTTAAACGAACCACAGGCGCCACGGTTACAAACTAAACATTTCGTCGTTCTGTGACTCATTCTCAGGTGCAGGCCGACTTTGCCGCGTCTGAAGATTTCGAAGCGCGTTCCACCCGGCTGAGTCCCACATCTTGGTCCACAACCTGATTTACAACACGCTGACGAATATCCAGGTGCAGGCCGACTTTGCCCACTCTCGTCTAATAAACAGTCCAGACAATACATACATGAAATATCTCAGTGCCACTCCATATAATCCTTCTGGTTTTTTTGACAACTAGATTCAACCTCGTGCCATCTTTAATAGGAGGTCTGATCGTCATTGCTAGAGATCGATACTTGTATGTTAAGAATAATAAAAGCACATTAAAGATTTAATACTGAATCGATATAGTACAAAGAAAAGAAATTGAGATAAAAATATCAAAAAGAAAAATCAACTCTCTAAAAAATCCATTTTTTCACTCCCAATTGACAGTCCGTCAAAAAAATCGAATCCTCTGAATTTCAATTTCAAAAACCTTATCATAAAGAAAGAACCAAGAGAAAAGTTTGCGCAGAAATAGAATCACAAACTAAAATAGACTTGACATTGTAGCGGTGTAACGCTACAGCATCTCCCTACCAAACAAAAAAACAACAAAGCAAAACAAACAAACAAACAAACAAACAAACAAACAAACCAACAAAACAAACAAACAAACCACAACAAACAACCAATAAAACATAACTACCGAACAACTAAAACAAAATCCGGACAAGATACCTACACAAAACCAACAAACAGCAAAACGCAACCAAATGCTAACCTAAAAACTAAACGAAATACTAAACCTTATTGCTATCCCTATGAATCAGAGACTTGGTCATACGAGTATACCTAACGAAGCGTCTGAAGATTCGAAGCGCGTTCAACCCGGCTGAGTCCCACATCTTGGTCCACAACCTGATTTACAACACGCTGTCGAATATCCAGGTTGTCATAGCCAGGTAAATAATGTGAATATTTTAGAATTTTGAAAAAAAAGATAAGAAAACGGATTAAGCAAAAAAATTATTTGAGAATGTCCTTAATATGATAAGTACCGACGTGCTCCGAATCCGTATCCGCCAACACGAAAGCCTGCGGGGATACTCGTCTAAGCACGCGGCACTGAACAAAGCGTGAAGCACGAAGCGTCTAAAGATTAGAAACGCGTTCAACCCGACTGAGTCCCACATCTTGGTCCACAGTCTGATTTTCAACACGCTGCAGAATCATCGACAACTCGCGACCGTACATTAAGAAATTCGGGGTGTAAGCAGTAGCCAATTTAATGCAAGAACCAGAGCAACCCGATGCAACACCGTACCGCAATATAACCTCCAGACTCTAAAGCCATCAATTAAATGTGAATAATCCACAGTAAGGAGAATCGTCGGGCAGCTTCGGCAGGCTAAAACAGAAAATCACAGGATGGAAAACCGCGACCGGTAAACGGTCACCGTCCCACAAAAACAACAAAAAAAAAAAAATTCAAGAAAAGTAAGAAAAGGTAAAAAACAGTTAAAAACCAGGTAAAAACCAGGATTCTTTCCGCAAATCGGGCGCCATTTTTGCAGTGAAACTTGGGTTTCAAAATAAAAGAATCACTGCTTAAAACACGAGTATAATTTTTGAACTAAAAAAAAATTGACCAATGTCCTTTAACAAAAAATTATCCGGACACACTAAAGAAATAAAAATAAAAGAAAGGAAAGTTAACAACAGGAAAGGAATATTAACAGGTAAAATAAGAAATACATGAATTTGCTTGTTATTTTAAAAAGAAAATTAAATGAGTGAAAGAAATGGATGAAATGATGTATAAAAATTCCAAATCAAAACCGAAACAAAAATTATCCCGACAAAAGGGGGGCCTTTAGAATTTAGAGGATTAAGTTAGCACAATATGTTTAAAAAGTCTATCTTAAACGAACCACAGGCGCCACGGTTACAAACTAAACATTTCGTCGTTCTGTGACTCATTCTCAGGTGCAGGCCGACTTTGCCGCGTCTGAAGATTTCGAAGCGCGTTCCACCCGGCTGAGTCCCACATCTTGGTCCACAACCTGATTTACAACACGCTGACGAATATCCAGGTGCAGGCCGACTTTGCCCACTCTCGTCTAATAAACAGTCCAGACAATACATACATGAAATATCTCAGTGCCACTCCATATAATCCTTCTGGTTTTTTTGACAACTAGATTCAACCTCGTGCCATCTTTAATAGGAGGTCTGATCGTCATTGCTAGAGATCGATACTTGTATGTTAAGAATAATAAAAGCACATTAAAGATTTAATACTGAATCGATATAGTACAAAGAAAAGAAATTGAGATAAAAATATCAAAAAGAAAAATCAACTCTCTAAAAAATCCATTTTTTCACTCCCAATTGACAGTCCGTCAAAAAAATCGAATCCTCTGAATTTCAATTTCAAAAACCTTATCATAAAGAAAGAACCAAGAGAAAAGTTTGCGCAGAAATAGAATCACAAACTAAAATAGACTTGACATTGTAGCGGTGTAACGCTACACTAGTTACTTATAGTGAAGTCTAGGGACTATGACGCATTTGTGTGTACAACAAAAAGCCTCATTGGCGTCGAAAAGTTCAAAGAATTCTAACTAAATTACATGCTTATTTTTACGATGACATGGCTCTTTCAAGAGCTGTATAAAAGAGTTAGAAAGGCAAACTGATTAGCTTTATGAATGTAGCATAATAATTGTTATTCGTTGCCAGATTTCTTGACAATCTCATTATGTACTAGTTGATGTCAAGTATAATTTCGTGAGGTTCCCTCAAATTATGGTTGAGCTTTGCGATGGCTGACCATTTCATTGTAGTTACTCGACCACGAATATAACATGTTTTTAATGTTATATTGTGTCTTTTATTTTGTTTTTGACTGTACATAATCTATGTATAGCCTGACCAGGAATATAAAAACCCTCGCAATGTTGCGGAAAAGCAATAGAACTAATTTCTTACACTGGCAACAAATTTAAAAACATATCTGTCATTTCTCCTGTCAAAGTTTGACTTTCGATCAAGGCCGGATCCGGAGGGCCGTATTTTTATTTCTATAGGAAGGGCACCGTTTTCGGTTCGCGAGAATATTTCCGAGAAATTTTTAAGGAAATTTCAGCTTGTTCTTTGTAAATTTCGAGAACGGAACATCACTAATGGTGGCGGATTAATTTTTTGGAAATAAACTTGTAAGAAACTATTACTACTAAATCCTGTTATTGTAACAACTCTAACTAATCTTAATTTTATATGTACTGTTATGGAACCTGCCTTCACAGTACATATGTACACAAAATAACAGTCGGGGATGTGGGGGGAGGGGGTGCACGTGCCCCCGTGCTCCCTATAGATCCGCTACTTCTTTCAATAATGTTGCAATATAAAACGCATATGTACAAAGATAAAAAATAGCCCCTCTGGCATGTTAGGCGACCGACTGTTAAATACTTGTAGTTAAATGCTTGTAGTTTTGAGACATAATACACTATTACTTAATAATTCGTTTTCGACTTGAAATAGTGCCTTCTTTGAAGGCCAAGTTTCAATAAAGAATTTTTGATTTTGATTATCAATTTATACAATAAAACTGTAACTGGTACAGACCAGTCTGTACACAAGACATATCTAACAAAGAGCATTAAGAGGTGTCTTTATAAGGCTAATAGAAGCCAAAACAATTTTTTAAAGAATTTTTGTCTGTCTTGCTGTCTGTATGTTTGTACGTACATCATGCAAAAACTACTGGACAAAATTTTATGCGGTTTTCATTGTTGTATTGTAGAAGGTCTAACTTAAAATCTGGCGGTTTCATCTTGATACACAGTTCCGGTTCTAAAACCGGGGAAATTAACAATACCTTAGTATATTGTGGGCGGATGAAGTTCGCGGAAATTTTCGAAATCCTTGGGGGAGGCCTTTGTCCAGCAGTGGACGTCTTTCGGCTGAGAAAGAGAGAGAGAAAGAGAAGTTCGCCGGCACAAGCTAGTATTAAATAGACCTCTATTCAAATATTTGTCAACCTTTTGTTTTTGTAAATACGTAGACGAAATTTTAACTAGTGGTTCTGTGAGAACAGTAGACCTCGCGAGCCCTTCCACGGAATAACCGATATTTTACCGTGTCCCTGGCTTAGAAGAGTTTTTAAACCAACCTACCAATGCTGGAAAGAAAGTAAAAAGTCTCATATTTTACCCATAAGCCCAAACATGTTCTTGTGGTTGGTCAATACCACAAAAAAATTGCCTGAAATCTGCCTATTTTGCCTCAAAATAATATAAATAAGAATAATAAATATATACGGACAAATCACACAGATAAAGTTAGCCCCAACGAAAATTCAAGACTTAACAGTATGCTAATTTAACAATACTAAATTATAAAACAAATACATAAATAGATAAATATCTAAAACCCACGTCAATCTGAAAATGATTATTTTCCATCTTGACCCGACCGGGGATCGAGCCCGGGACCTCTGGTGTGGCCGTCCGGCGTGATGACCGTTACGGAGGTCGTCAGTCATCAGAAATGCATTGGTTATATGTATGTTATTTGCGCAACAAAATTAAAGTTAAAAAAGAAAGTTCAATTTAAAATCGAATCTCTCAGATTAGTAGACATGTAGGTATTATATACATACTTATATTGCTTTTTTATAATAGGACTAGCTGCTGCCCGCGGCTTCGCCCGCGTGAGTTTCCTTAGATGAAAAATCTTTTTGTGTTCCAAACTGTAGTAACCTAAACTCCAGTACTCAAAATTTCAGCTATCCCGTGTCCCGCGGGAATATATTAGGTACTCGTAAATGAATCAAAAGTGATATTTCATTCAATACAATTTCCCGTGTACCACCACTACCACCCAGAGTCCCTCTTTATCCTATCCCATGTCCTGTCTATTTATACGTCAGTAGAAAATGCTCATCAGGTTGAACGACTTTTGCTAAGGCCCCATTTCCATTTTTTATAGAGTAGCTGGTCCCTTGGAATTCTTCATCAGATGATCCTGATCTTCGATTTTTATACGTCAACAGAAAATGCTCGTCAGATTGATAAACTTTTCCAAAGGTACCATTTCCATATTTCTTATAGTTTAGCTGTTCTGTTAAGGTTCTTCATCAGGTGTTCCAGTTTTCAAAATCACTTATAGCCTATATGTTGTCCAAGCTTAATAGCTATACAACAAAAAAAGTTCTATCAAATCCGTCCAGCAGATATTGCGTGAAACGCGTACGTACATATACAGATGGACAGACAGACAGACAAAAAATTCCAAAAAAATGTTTTTGCTTTCTGTTATTCTTTTTAAGTGTCCCTCTATCCATTTCAGTCAAAAATACTAAATGTACTGTACAGACAAAATATCTTTACTGTTTTATTATTATCCCACGACCCCTAAGCGCGAAGTAGAAATCACCAAAATTGCGCAGCGCCATCTATTGAAAATATTGAGAAATAATTTCAGCTTACATTTCTCATTTTATCAACGCCATCTATTGGATATTATTTTGCTTGGCACAATCAGTAGATGACCGGAAATAAATTTGCAAATGAATTTATTCGTTTCTTTTCAAAATTAAAAAAAAAGTAAGAAATTAATTCTAGAAAACAAATAAAAAACGAAAACAGAAAATTATTGTTAGTGGCAGGATTCGATCCAGCTACTTCCAGCTACTTTTTTGAAATATTTCTTTACTAAAATATTTAAAAAAATATAGAATTCTAAAAAACTAATACAAAACGCAAAAAAAATTGGAAAAAAAAGTCACATCTGGCAGGATTCGAACCCTGTACTTAAAAAAATAATCCGCGGCCTCTACTAATAGGCCAACATGCATTGCTTGTGAGTGGCGAAATTTCAAATGGGATTTGTCTAAAGGTACGCAAATTCACCCCTTTTTTGGACTGTAGGGTTGAAATTGTGAACAACCCTTTCTTATGTGGGCAGTATATTGTATAATGAAGACACTAACCAAATTTCACGTTTATAGCTTTTATAGTTTCGGTTTTGTGATGATAAATTAGTTTACCTCCCCTTTTTTACCCCTTTAGAGGTTGAATTTCAAAAAACGCTGAAACACGCCATTGGTTATTTTTGTTGAGAAGCATTCTTGCCAAGTTTCAAGTAAATCAGTGAAGATTTTAATTTTTTTTCATACAAACTTTGCCCTCAATTTTAACCCCCTTAGGGGTCTAATTTTGAAAAATCCTTTCTTATCTGAGCACTACGTATTAACATAAAACTTCGGTCCAAATTTCAAGTTTATAGCTTTTATGGTTTAGGCTGGGCGTTGATTTATCAAACACCCTTGTTCTTTTATATATATATATATATATATATATATATATATATATATATATATAGATTCTAATCATACAATGAAGTTTTTTGATATCAGATTTATTTCAAGTGTTAAAGCAATCCACAATACGATACCCAATAGCGAATTTGCGAGTATTAAAAGCTTTGCTGCGCCATCTATTGATTTTTTTGTAAACGTGTATTTGAATTTAAAATATATGGATTTTTAGCGGTTTTATTGAATTTCACTATTTTGTTCAGTCAATAAAGTTGCGTTTTAACAAGAATAACAGAAAAGTCAAATGACATTTTTAATTTATTTTTTTAATAGCTGAGATATGAAGTTTTTTTCATATATTTCCGCCATTTTTTTAAATTTCAAAAAACTGGCTTGACTAAAAAAATCTATAAAATTACTGAACCTGCTCACAAAATTTCATGAGAATCGGTTCAGAAATGCGACCTGCAGGCGATAACATCCGGACAGACAAAAGAATTTTCGGCTAGTGGAAACTGAGACGCTTCGCTCGCTGCGCTCGCTCGGTCAATTAAGCCCTTGTTCTTTAGATTTTGTTTGAGTATTCATTTTTTTCTTCCTATCCAAGCCCAAAACATGGTTTCGAAACTTTGAACTTGTTGAACAAACTAATGTTTCGATGTTTTGCTTCATTTCGTTGCCTGATGGATAGAAAATATATCAGTTAGTTCATTGTAGTTTACAGAATAATAAAATATGATTTGAATGTTGAGTAACCATTATTTTTGTACAGTAATTGCGACGCCATTTTTTTTTTTGCAGAGTGCTTACGCTGTCATTTATTTTTTTGACATTTCGGTCAGGAAGTTTTTTATTGACCCATTCTATATAAGGCTTAAAATAGTACATTCGCATTCAGGCGGATCCATCGCTCAACTAACTACCATCGCACTAGGCATTGTAGAATATGTATTGCGAAGAAAATTGACATGTAAAGCCAAGTGTTCCATATTCTCGAATGCAACACGAAGATTACTCAGACTTTACATTTAAAATTATCAACGACTAGCGCCCCGCCGTCGCTTGAGAGGTACGTCAAGAGTCAAAAGTGCAGTCAGAATCTACAAGGCATTATGATCATTAAGGCTACGCAATAAGGTCTTATGAAGCTTGACTGTACATATATAAATTGTATCCTATGTCACTCAGGTATAATGTAGCTTTCTATTGGTGAAAGGTTTTTTTAAATTGGTTCAGTAGTTTCGTAGATTACCCCTACAAACAAACTCACAAATTTACAAACATTCTCTTTGTATTATTGGTATGATATTGTCTAATGGAAGTGAGTGTGAAATGTGTATATAGTATACTTTAGAGAATAGCACATCGGATCAGATTTAGAGAATTTTTTATTTTCCTATTTTTAGGGTTCCGTACCTCATAAGGTAAAAACGGAACCCTTATAAGATCCCTTTGTTGTCCGTCTGTCTGTCAAACTTTTTTTTCTTAGGAACGCCTGAAGGTATCAAGTTGAAATTAATATTAAATACTCGAATCCATCGACTCTTTCAGCAAAAAAATAATCAAAATTATACGTCAACGCCATCAAGAGATGTTGCTGAAAATGTAGCGAATTTTCGCATATTTTACGATTTTAGGCAGCAATCAAAACCTATGGAGTACTTCCCGTTCACCTAAAATTATGAAATTTGTCAGAAAGCAAGGTCTAACAGTACTTATACAGGAATAAATCTGAAAACTGTAAAATATGTTATTGGAAGTCTAAAAAAAGTGTTACAAACTTATTTTTGCGCTGGATTCAGATTTAGTCTTAGGGATCGAACTGCAAAGTTAAGTTTGTTTTTGAAACTAGTTGAACTTTTAGTTAGATCTATAGTGTGAGATGCTTTGCGTGTACGGAACCCTCGGTGCGCGAGTTAGACTTGGCCGGTTTATGTTTTATTTCTTCTTTCGGAGTTCATCGGAGTGTGTAATAGATATTGACTCATGCCCGTGACATTTTCCTAAGCTCATTTATATTAATAAGATGTGTGAAGTATATACTTACCATGACGCGACAATCAAAGAAATAATATATGAATATCGATCGCAGATGGGGATTACGGCCTAGACATCAAGACAGACATAATGTTCATGACTTGAACTTGAGAAGGTCTTCAAGGTTCTACCTTACGGTTTAACCTTACTGTAACCTTTCTCGTTCTCTTTATTGCATTTATTTGTTGTTATGTATTAGGGGCCACGTGAGGCTTGAAAGGGGGGGAGGGGTTTAACAAATATCACGAAATATCACAAGGGGGGGTATAGTAAGTTATCACGAGTATTATTTTTTCAAACGCGCGATTTCTAAACCGAAAAGAGGAATGTAGTGTGACTCACCGTTGTAGACAAGATAATACCTATTCTAAAAAAATTAGATTTTTTGTAGATACTAAAAATACATGTGATGTTGGGTGGGATGTTTTTTAACCCCCCATCCCCTTGGTGATACATGGTGAGGTTTAAGACTACATCGTAGACCTCATCTCTGTCTTCGGACAAAATTGTGGTCAAGAGCAAACCCATCTTTAATAAAAAAAATACAAAAATAGCGATACAAAAATGGATGCGGACAATCGGACTTATAACAGAAAGAGATTTCTTCGAATCATCAGAAAGTAATAAAATGAAATAAATATCCTACTGTATACTACAAAATCGTTAGTATATCGGATAAAACATTCATTTTATAGACCTAATATTTACCTAATCAGAATAATTCTCGCGCCTTTGAGCTGTGAAATACCAAAATCTAATATAATACGTTGTTACACGTCCTAAACACACATCAAACAGAAATTTATTCCAATTCAAGATGAGACCATTGAGTTCCATATCGTGGAGTCGGCAATATTGTTGGTAGAAAATTATTGTCCGAGCGAGGGAAGCGAGCGAGGGCTATAATTCAAGTTGGGGCGAAAACACATTGTTTATGTATGTATGTTCCGCGAAAACTCTCGAAATGTTGAATTAATTTCGATGATATTAAGAATGCGTATAGCAACTATTCATAAAAATTTTAAGTTCGTTGCACAACAAAATCGGTTCAGCCGTTTTTGGGATATACGCATTTTTATTATTTACTCGAGGTCTAAGATCGGGCGAACCACTAGTTAGAAAACACTTGGAAACTTTTAAATTTGAATTGTAAAATTTCACATAATTTTCCTGCTTTACTTTCCGGCAAAAACATACCCTTATTTGAATAACAAGGCATAAACAAACCATCTGATTAGTAATCCGTACTCGTGCAATCTCGTTATATTAAACATCACATAATGTAATGTAATAGAGTTAATACAGATGGTTGTATAACGTAATAGGTCATAAAGTTCTACATAACTCAGCTGGCCGTGTAATAATATGTAATAAATTGCCGCTCTATCTGTCATAGGATCAAGAACACTGGTTGTGGTATGTAGGCTTACGCGCGAATATATTACCAAGACCCAGAGGTGCCTAGGGGCATAATTTATTCGTCTGGTAATGGTCTGGTATTATACTGTGATATGGGATACGTCGTAGGGCTATTGTCGAGTAGCTATTATTAGAGCGCAAATATTAGATCAGAATGGAAGAAACTTTAGAGAAAATTAAAAATTAAAATTGTCTTTATTTCATCAAACAGAGTCTTCATTACAATTAATAGAGTTTGAAATCTCTTTTTACGCAAACTATAAAAAAACAAACCAAAAAGAGGAAATAAAATTGCCCAAATCTTGCACTTTTCATATTTCGCAGATCGCGACATAACATTCTATCTTTAGGATGTTCTTAGAAATAAAGAAAACCAAATTGTTTACTTGGCTACGTATATCTGAGCCAGTGACGTCAATGATTTGACTTTATTCTACGACAGTTTGTACAGAATCAAGGACTTAAATCCACACTTGCCTATTAGATTTTGCGAGTTTTTCAATACGAGGGACATTATCTACGGCCACCGTATATACAAAGCCTACCGGGTCTAAAGTCGGGCTACCGTGACCCCGCACCAGTGGTATAACTATAGGGTGGCCCCGAGATTGACCTAGGGCCCTAGGGCCCAATCAAAGGTAGATATAGTCTTGGTCAATTGCGTGGTGTATGCTCAAAATAACAAGAAGGTTATTACCATTACAGGGGGGGTAACCAACCATTACAGGGGGTGATGACCCCCATGACCTCTTCCCTTAATCCGCCCCTAGGCTCAAACAGATGAATTTGCCATAGGATAAAAGTAGCTACTTTTCAATACCACACAAAATTTTCGCAAAGCATCCAAAAGAAATATAAATTGAAAAATATACAGAAAAAAAAGCACGGCCAAAATGTCAGGATAAATAATAGCTCCCAATCCACAAAAGGTTCCGTATATTGTGTTTTGGTAAGTGGAAACCATTACGAGGATTTATCGAAATAAGCCCAATTTTGTGGAGTACTTTCCAATAGATTAACTATCCTTATCAGAAATGCCCAGATTTCTTTGTAGTGGACGGTTGATTGATCTTGTGTTGGAATTGGATTGAATTCGGAGGGATTTGGAGAAGGTTCCTAAGGGTATTTTCAAAAAATATTTTTTTGGCTATTTAAATCCTAATCCTAACTAATATTATAAATGCGAAAGTGAGTTTGTTGGTTTGTTTGTTACCTCTTCACACTTTATCTACTGAACCAATCTTCCTGAAATTTCGCATACACATAGCTGAAAGTACGGAGAAGGACATAGGGTACCTTTCATCCCGGGAAAAAGCACTGGTCCCATGGGAAATTCACGCGGGCGAAGCCGCGGGCGAAAGCTAGTAAAATATATTTCTCATTTTTTTTCCTAGCTATTTGTGTCCCACTGCTGGGCAAAAGCATCCCCTAACTTCCTTCACGTATCTCTATATTTGGTATTTTCCTTTTATTTCTCTAATCAATGTATATTTGAAGTCAAAGTCAATTTTTTTTATTTAAACTTGGCCTTCAAAGAAGGCTCTTTTTCACGTCAAAAGCTAATTATATAATCATAGTATATTACGTCTCAAAGCTACAAACTACTAGCATTTCGGAACGACCACTGCTAAGAAGAAATGCCGAAAGAAACTCATGAAACCGTTTGTCTTACATACTTACTTACTTACTTGTGTCGAATAACCAAAATAGGGTTAAGGACAAAATCACACTAAACGTTCTACATCACAATACACGTGTGCAAGTAATGTGCCCCGCTCTGACCCCAAGCACAGATCAAAGCCCATTTAAAATTACCCGACGCCTTATCGATGGAAAATCAGGTCGGGTGATTTGGAGTGCTGACCGGTCCGCTAGGTAACAAAGATATATTTTCCCGACCAAGGGTGGGATGAATCATCTTCAAACCGCTTTTGTTTCCGGATACTAATAAGTATCTGAAAACATTTTTCATTTCCCATATTCAGAAGGTGTAGTTTGTTGTTCCGAGTAGCAGCGGTTTGAATATGATCATCGGATTCATACCATCCTTGGTTGGGAAAGTGTCACACTAATTCATTCTTTCTCTAGGGCGGGGATTCATTTTAAAATTAGAACTAAACTGGTTAGGCAGTCGGCTACTACATAATCAAGAAAAATATCGGTTAAAAATAAGGAAATACAGCGATGTTGAAAATATCTGATTGGCCAACAGAACACTTATTTCCTATACTCTCATATACTTAGAAATTAGATATGCTCGCATGGAATATTTTCACCTTATCTTATTTCTATATAAGAGTACTTCAGTACCAACTGCATCTGAGATGCACAAAAATCCAAATTATACACTTGTACGGAACACCGTTCATTTAGTTATTTAACCCTAGCATAATATACAATGCGCTTACGCGGCACTCTCGCCACTTATGCATTTTATTAGCTAAAAATTAGTGCAATATATCAATTCACTCAATACGGTTGTTTTCCATCTCCAATCAACCTTTATCATTTCTATCATTATCATCTCGTGCAAGGATTTACAACCCTTGCACCATCTATCATCAGTGTAAGGACTTTACAACCCTTACATTGTTTTGGTCCTTCGACATCCTTTTTCATCTTACAAGCAGTTTGATGAGAAAGTGATCCAGCTACAATCATAACTATCATTTATCATTCGTGATCTATTCAATCACTTATCATCAGTTTATATCAGTGAGCATTTATCATACCAGTGAACAGTTTACATTTTATAATATCAGGAAATTAGTGAGCATTTTTGAACATTTGAACATTTTTGACTATCATAAACTATCAGTGTGTTGTGATTCGTGCGGAATCCTAGCAAGCAGCCGTAAGTGATCGCAGCATCGTTGCGCTGTTACGCAACTATCGTCGAGTCTCAAGTAAGATTGTTCCTTTTTGCAATTTTTTACCTGAATCATTATTATCATGGAAGCTTCATTGAAGAGACAGGCTGAAATTTATCAGAATATTCATCGAATCAATATCAATTTCGGTAAGGACTCTGAGTCTAGAAAAACTTTAGAGTACTTGGAAACCCGTCTTCAAACTATTAAACTTCTTTGGGAAGAATTCGATCAGAATCATGCGGAAATATTGAACAAGGCTAAGGAAGAAGATAGGTCGCATCAGTATTTCCAAGAAAACATTTATGAGCAAACTAAGCAGGTTTATAAATCCACGTACGAGTCTATTTATTCTCGTATGTCTTTAAAACAGGGGGAAGGTTCCGAATCTAAAACTAGGAAGAGGTCGGAATCGTCTGCCCAAACGAACGATAAACTTGACGATTTATTAGCAAGTCAGAGAGCAAATTTTAGAGCGTTTTATCGACTTATTAAGAGCATAGATTTATCAGGCATTTCAGAGCGTTGGGAGATACAAGACGAAATCAATAATATTCAATTACGTTGGAAATCAATCGATAAACTTCATTTAGAAATCGACAGTATTCTCGAGGGTGCTGATGTATTTTATGATGATGAATTTTATAAAATCGAATCCTCTTACAAATCAATGAAACGCGAGTTAAATCAACTTCTTAGTTCTACAGCCCACACTGTAGAATCTACTCCCAAATTAGAAATCCCAGTTTTCTCCGGAAATTATACTTTCTGGCCTACATTCTTTGACTTATTCTGTGAGTCCATCCATAATAATAAAACCATTACCAAGGCGCAGAAAATGCAGCATCTCAAGGGTAAGCTTCGGGGTGAGCCCGAACGCCTCATACAACATCTCCATATTTCGGCTGATAATTATGACACAGCCTGGGATATTTTAACTCGTCGTTATAACAACACCCAAGTCCTATTCACAAAGCAAATCGAGATATTCCTCAATCAACCTAACATCAGCAAACCCACTGCTTTTGAATTAAAAAGGTTGCATGATACCAGCATCGAATGTATTCATGCTATACATAACTTAGGGGTGGATACCAAAACTTGGGATCCTTTAGTTGTCCATCTTTTATCTCGCAAATTAGACAGCGAAACATATATCGATTATAAGGAGGCTAGGAAAGCACCGAGAGAGCTTCCCACATTTGACGAATTTATTCTATTTTTAGAAAATAAATTTACAGCATTAGAACCTATCAACAGAAAAGACAAAGAATCGTCATTGTTCAAACCAAATCATACATCGCCAACGCATAATTCGAAATCATCCAATCAATATCAACCTAAGTTGAATGGTAATAAAGGCTATAATTATCGTCATCCGTTCAGTAAGAATCATCAAAATCAAGCCTTAGCAACTTACACGCGCCAGTGTCCATTGTGCAATCTAGGTCATGATTTATACTCTTGCAGCGAATTTAATAATTTGTCGTCGGATAAGAAGTTAGCAACAGTTTCGAAACTTAGCATATGCCAAAATTGTTTATTTAAGCACAATGGTAAACCGTGTTATTCTACAAAACGTTGCAAAGAATGCAACGGCGAGCATAATTCTTTACTTCATGACGCATTTAGCAGGTCAAAATTATCGTCACCGAGGCCGTCGACCCCACCTGCTTCCCCTAGGTGGTCGTCCCATCCTCAACCCTCAACATCATCCGCCACACCGTTTTCTTCTCCTTCCAACAAAAAACAATACAACGTTAATTATCTCGCTGCGGAAGACGAAGAAAGCTTACTCACTACGATAATTTTGAAACTTAAATCGTCTGATGGAACATATATCACTGTTAAAGCATTATTAGATCAATGTGCCCAAGTCTCATTAATATCAGAAAACATAGTCCAGATGTTAGGCTTGCAACGTAAGAAATGCAATACGGCCATAACAGGAACAGGGAAAGGTCCGAGATTTAGTCAGGGAATCGTCACCATCGACTGTCAATCGATTTATGACGATTATCAATTTAGCACAGAAGCATTAGTAGTATCACGGGTTGTCGGGAATTTACCAAATGAATCCTTCCCTATGAAGCATTGGGATCATTTACAAAATATCAACTTAGCCGACCCCGAATATAACGTTTCCAGACCCATTGACCTTTTATTAGATACCACAGTATATTCGGAAATCATCATGCAGGGTTTAATAAAAGGACCACCGCTCGCCCCTATGGCACAACAAACCAGGATTGGTTGGATTTTATCAGGAACGGTAAAAACTTATCATTGTCATGTACTTATCAAGGAGGTTCCCGATTTATCTAAGTATTGGGAATTAGAGGACATCAATTCGGACACTACCACTCAAACATCAGGAGATCATTATTGTGAAAATTTATACCAATCTACAACTAAACGCCTGGAAAGTGGTCGGTATGAAGTAGCCATACCTATGAAGCCAGGATATGAAAATCAGTTGGGAACATCAAAAACAAAGGCTGTAGCTCAATTTAGGCAACTAGAGAGAAAAATGTCCCATAAGGTCGAGTATGCAAAACAATATAAAGAAGTTATTCAGGAATATCAGGAGTTGAATTACATGCGTCCAGCTTCTCAATCTCAAGCAACCCCAATGGTGTACTTACCTCATCATGGCGTCGTAAAGGAAGAGTCTACGACCACTCGTCTCCGAGTCGTATACAACGCTTCCTCAAAAACAAGCTCCGGTTTTAGTTTGAACGACCTCATGGAAAGGGGTCCAAACCTACAAAAGGACCTCCCGTCGTTAATTTCAAGGTGGAGACTACACAAGTACGTTATAACATGTGACGTTCAAAAAATGTTCCTACAGATAAACGTAAGAGAAGCAGATCATCCCCTTCAGTCTCCCGTATGGAGAAATTCATCACAAGAACCTCTCAGAGAGTATCATCTTACAACTGTCACATTCGGTACCAAAGCAGCCCCGTACTTGGCTATGCGAACATTGCTGCAGCTCGCCAAGGACGATCGTCACAAATTTCCCATGGCTGCCGAGGCCCTGGAAACATCATGTTACATGGACGACATACTCTGCGGCCAGGATACATTTGAGCAAAGCAAGGAGCTTATCAATCAACTTATAGGCATTTTACAAGGAGCGGGAATGAACTGAAGAAAGTTTTCGAGCAATGACCCAGAACTCATGAAAGATTTGCCTTCAAATAAACTGAACGACCCTCATGAATTCAGGTGTTCAGAATCAAGAAAAACATTGGGTCTCAGATGGACCCCATCAACAGATACATTTTCATTTTCATACGACATTGATAACATACACAGCAATCATTTAACAAAACGCATTCTATTATCAAACATATCAAGGATCTTCGATTCTCAAGGCTGGATCTCGCCAGTTACGGTTCGAGCCAAGCTCTTATTTCAGGAAGTGTGGGCTTCTGAAGTAACATGGGACGAAGAGCTATCATCGGACATTAAAGAGAAATGGTCGAACATTCAAACAGACATTAGCCATTTACATCAATTAACAATTCCTCGATATATAGGTAACACTAAAAATAAATATCAGCTGCACGGATTTTGTGACTCATCAGAAAAGGCATACGCCTGCGCGATATATGTCGTCACATGCGATAAAGGCGAATACACATCGAAGTTACTTACAGCAAAAACAAAATTATCACCATTAAACAAAGGTGTATCATTGCCTCGCCTTGAGCTATGTGGGGCACTCTTATTATCTCAACTCATGAAAAAGGTCAAAGAGTCTTTATCAAACAAGGATGTGGAAGTGGAGGTTTATGCATGGACCGACTCCATGATAGTACTCGGATGGTTACAGGGAGAAACCACGAGGTGGAAACAATTTGTAAGCAACAGAGTCCAGAAAATCATCGATGTCATTCCTCCTGCAAGCTGGCACCACGTTCGCTCGGAAGACAACGCTGCCGACTGCGCAACCAGGGGATTAACAACCTTACAACTGAAAAAACATGCACTCTGGTGGGCAGGGCCAGAATGGCTTCTGAAATTTAGTCCTGAACATCTACAAAAACCAAAAATTGAAACCCCAATCATAGAAGTCAAAAACGTCCAAGTAAACGCCGCCTTACATCCACAGCAAAATGACAATTTTAATTTTATTTATGAAATGCTATTGAATAACAGTTCACTTACCCGAGTAGTGCGGACAATGGCATGGATATCACGTTTCATTACTAGAATTAGAAATAAACAAACACCATATGATACTTCCTTGACCTCTTCTGAAATAAATCAAGCATATAATTTTATCATTAAAAACGTGCAAGCATACGATTTCAATCTGAAAGAAAACGAAAACCCATGCAAAAATAAGAAACTGGCTAATCTTATTCCTTTCTTCGATCAACATGGAATTTTGAGAGTCGGTGGACGGCTGAAGAACGCTAGCATCAGCGATTCAGCAAAACATCCCATCATCCTATCGAATCATAGTCGTTACACGGATCTACTCATTCATCAAGCCCACATTATCACTTTACACGGCGGACCTCGGTTAACACTTACGTATCTTCGCGATAAGTACTGGATAATCAGCGGCATGCGTACAGTCAAACGACAACTGAGAACTTGCGTCAAGTGTAGAAGGTTTAGTAGCGATTATCAACAACAAATCATGGCTGATTTACCTAAAGCTCGAGTCACGCCATCCCGTCCGTTCACACATGCTGCAGTCGACTTCACCGGTCATTTCGAAATTAAAACTAACAAGGGCCGTGGGGTTAGGTCTACAAAGGGGTACGTTGCGGTATTTATCTGCCTATCAACAAAGGCAGTACACCTGGAATTAGTTTCCGATCTTAGTACACCATCATTTCTCGCAGCTTTCCGTCGATTTTGTGCTAGGCGCGGTTCACCTAAGCAAATGTATAGCGATAACGGAACCAACTTCGTCGGTGCTAATCGCCTACTTAAACGAGAATATAAGGAGATAATTCAAACAATCAACGAAGACTTCTTCAATAGCATCAATGAATTAAACATCGTATGGAATTTCAATGCTCCCGTCTGGCCTAGTGCGATGGGACTTGTAGAATCTGCTGTAAAAAGCCTTAAGTACCATCTCAAGCGCGTGTTAGGTGAACAAAGGCTCACTTACGAAGAATTCACCACTTTATTACATCAAATAGAGGCTTGCCTGAATTCGAGACCTCTCTGTCCTCCTACAGAAAACCCTGATGATGAAATATTGACACCAGGACACTTTCTCACTGGTGGACCTTTACTATCTCGTCCGCAAACTGAGCCTCATTCGTTTACTTTAACCAATAGGTGGCAGCTCATTCAAGCCATGAACAAAGAATTCTGGAAGCGTTGGTCGTCTGAATATCTACAACAATTACAAATTAGATCAAAATGGATTAGGCCTACTGCAAATCTTAATATTAATGACATTGTTATTATCAAGGAAGATAACATGCCTCCTGGGAAATGGGCCTTAGGAAGAGTTCTAGAGCTACATCCGGGGAGCGATGGTTATGTACGAGTAGTGTCATTAAAAACAAAGAAAAATATTCTCAAACGCCCGATCAGTAAATTAATTCTTCTACCGGCGAACAATACTACCAATAACATCGAGAATAAAACCGAACAAGAGCCGGACACAACAATCACAGCATCTGCGAACTCCGATCAAAGCACATCAAGGTCACTCCGGCCTAAGAAAAAGGTTACCTTCATGAACATGCTATGTATATCTTTACTCTTCTTCTTAACGTTGTTTTCCCCACAATGCAGCAAGAAAATCGTACGACATATCAAGTTGAACATTTTAAGGAAAATCAGAATCTTTATTTTGACAAAATATCAGACATTCAGTACATAAGGGACGATTGGAAACTTATCATATTTTACAACATGTCATCATATTGGCAAGGAATAAAAGACTTAGAATATTTCGTGAAAAGGGCAAGCTATTCATGTTACAGTTCCGGTGCACAATACAAAAGTATTGCACTGCAGTTAGAGCATGAGTTAAAGGAAATTGAGCATTATAACACTCTTCTCAATAATCGATTTAAATCAAGAAGAAAGCGTGGCCTAGTTAACGGCGTTGGTATGATTGCTAATACGTTATTTGGCGTATTAGATGAAAGATTTGCGGAGCAGTACAGATTAGATATAGAAAAGATCAATAAGAACGAGAATCACCTGCAGGACCTTCTAAGGAACCAAACTAGCGTAGTGGAAACTGAATACAAGATTTTACGTGAGAATGAAGAAGTTATGAATAGCCAATTCAAAGCGATCAAACAGCATATCAACAATTTAGCATCGGAAACAAATCAGGTTCGTCTCGAGAGTCAACAGGGACTTTATATATTATCATCAGCATTATCAATTCAGATCATCATATCAAATATACGACGTATACAGCACACTTTAATTCAAACGGTGTCGGATATCAATCATGGACAAATAGATAACCTTCTGTTGCCGCCAGAGGACTTCTTGCATCAGTTAAACATCATAGCCTCACAACTGAAAGGCGATGTCACCCTTCCAGTAGAAAAAACGAATATCATAGATTTATACAAGACGATGAAAGTATTCGCTCGCTTCACAGACAAATATCTCATCATTGAAGCTATCATTCCCCTCATAAGCAGTGAAATATTCCAACTCGATAAAATCATCAGCATACCTCAGATATCGATAATTGATAATACTAATCTCATCACATCGACAGCAGATTATATTTCATTCAACCTCAAAAAGGATTTATTCGTCTTACACTCAAATACTGACTTACAATCTTGTATCCATCTCCCATCTAAAACACTATGCTCTTTAAACAAACCGCTCTATAATTTAAAAGAGAACCAATCATTATGCGATAACAATATTATAAACATCGAAACAATTGGCAATTGGCATGTTGTCAGGATTGCAAGGTTCGCATATTTTGCAATTCCACATTAAAAATAGAACAATTACACGGTAATGGCCTAGTCACCCTGGGTCAAGGATGCCTTCTTAAGACTAATGAGTTTACGATCTACAGTCACAACAATTTTATCAGCAACATGAGCCAACAGTACCAAGCAGACGCTATAAAGATATCAATTTTGAACTCTATCGTCAACACCTCCGTAAGCAATAACTTTACCGACATTTCAGCACATCATGATCAGGCATACGATCAATTGCAAAACCAAATCCAGATTATAAAGGAACAATCTCACGATCACTTCACCATACATGACATACATCACTACGTCATCAGCTACACTATCATAGGCGTACTTCTAGCCATTGCGGCTATTCTCGTAATCATCAGAGTGCGAAGGTCGCACTCAGCAGTTGCCCGCGCCGCGGCTGCCCAGCAGCCGCGGGCCGGGCCTCGTCGTCAGGAGGAACAGACCTCTAGTGCTAGTGTTAGTGAAGTGTGTGAAATGTCAGAATTTCCCCGTGAGAAATCGGTATCCATTCTAAGTGTCGATAAAAGTACGTCTCCCATGGTCGGTCGGTCAGTGCAATTTAAAATCCCAAATGAATAAGTGCGCAAAACGTAACAAATTTGAACAATTCGGTTGAATAGAGACAATTAAACTAGTTTATAGTAAAATGCCTATCATCTTGTATCATGTAAAACTAATTTATAACATTTAGGTTAAAACATCAACATTTTGTTGTATAAACAGTTCACTCGTTTAATCCTCCCCATATATACAATACACTTTTTTCCTCTAGAGGGCAGGATGTACGGAACACCGTTCATTTAGTTATTTAACCCTAGCATAATATACAATGCGCTTACGCGGCACTCTCGCCACTTATGCATTTTATTAGCTAAAAATTTGTGCAATATATCAATTCACTCAATACGGTTGTTTTCCATCTCCAATCAACCTTTATCATTTCTATCATTATCATCTCGTGCAAGGATTTACAACCCTTGCACCATCTATCATCAGTGTAAGGACTTTACAACCCTTACAACACTTATTAGAATTTAAGATACAATATGTAGTATATTCCGCGCGGATGAAGTCGTGGATAAAAGGTAGTGATAGCATTATTCATACATGTTTTATACATGATTTATGCCATCATATTAACACGTGATTACAAATTCTCTAACAAGCTTAACCTTACATTTTCCTCAGCGAATTAGGGTTGCCACATGGTATCCTAAAGGAGGACTTTGTCCTCCTTTTCCATCTTTTGTCTTCCCGTCCACCCTTACCTAAAGTCCTCCTTTTTGCTAAATGTCGTTGATTTTTTTTTCACTCATTAATACTCAGTAGAGCCAAGAGAGGAATAGACTTAAGTGTGTAGTCAGTTAAATCTTAAATTCCTGCTCAATAAAAAAAAATGTATCACACATTTTTTTATAGATATTTGTTGAAATACTTCTTGCAAAAATTGACAGCTCAGCTAAATATGAAAAAATAACGAAAAATAGTATCAAATATTCATTTAATTGTGAATGTCCTCCTTTTTTACTGAAAATCCTCCTTTTTAGACCCTCCTTTATCAAATTATCATCTAGCAACCCTATACATGATGGAATGGAAAATCCCATAACATCCACGCTCGCACGCCCGAGCACGTTTCAAATTATTAAATTCTTATCAATCAACTTATAGGCATTTTACAAGGAGCGCGAATGAACTGAAGAAAGTTTTCGAGCAATGACCCAGAACTCATGAAAGATTTGCCTTCAAATAAACTGAACGACCCTCATGAATTCAGGTGTTCAGAATCAAGAAAAACATTGGGTCTCAGATGGACCCCATCAACAGATACATTTTCATTTTCATACGACATTGATAACATACACAGCAATCATTTAACAAAACGCATTCTATTATCAAACATATCAAGGATCTTCGATTCTCAAGGCTGGATCTCGCCAGTTACGGTTCGAGCCAAGCTCTTATTTCAGGAAGTGTGGGCTTCTGAAGTAACATGGGACGAAGAGCTATCATCGGACATTAAAGAGAAATGGTCGAACATTCAAACAGACATTAGCCATTTACATCAATTAACAATTCCTCGATATATAGGTAACACTAAAAATAAATATCAGCTGCACGGATTTTGTGACTCATCAGAAAAGGCATACGCCTGCGCGATATATGTCGTCACATGCGATAAAGGCGAATACACATCGAAGTTACTTACAGCAAAAACAAAATTATCACCATTAAACAAAGGTGTATCATTGCCTCGCCTTGAGCTATGTGGGGCACTCTTATTATCTCAACTCATGAAAAAGGTCAAAGAGTCTTTATCAAACAAGGATGTGGAAGTGGAGGTTTATGCATGGACCGACTCCATGATAGTACTCGGATGGTTACAGGGAGAAACCACGAGGTGGAAACAATTTGTAAGCAACAGAGTCCAGAAAATCATCGATGTCATTCCTCCTGCAAGCTGGCACCACGTTCGCTCGGAAGACAACGCTGCCGACTGCGCAACCAGGGGATTAACAACCTTACAACTGAAAAAACATGCACTCTGGTGGGCAGGGCCAGAATGGCTTCTGAAATTTAGTCCTGAACATCTACAAAAACCAAAAATTGAAACCCCAATCATAGAAGTCAAAAACGTCCAAGTAAACGCCGCCTTACATCCACAGCAAAATGACAATTTTAATTTTATTTATGAAATGCTATTGAATAACAGTTCACTTACCCGAGTAGTGCGGACAATGGCATGGATATCACGTTTCATTACTAGAATTAGAAATAAACAAACACCATATGATACTTCCTTGACCTCTTCTGAAATAAATCAAGCATATAATTTTATCATTAAAAACGTGCAAGCATACGATTTCAATCTGAAAGAAAACGAAAACCCATGCAAAAATAAGAAACTGGCTAATCTTATTCCTTTCTTCGATCAACATGGAATTTTGAGAGTCGGTGGACGGCTGAAGAACGCTAGCATCAGCGATTCAGCAAAACATCCCATCATCCTATCGAATCATAGTCGTTACACGGATCTACTCATTCATCAAGCCCACATTATCACTTTACACGGCGGACCTCGGTTAACACTTACGTATCTTCGCGATAAGTACTGGATAATCAGCGGCATGCGTACAGTCAAACGACAACTGAGAACTTGCGTCAAGTGTAGAAGGTTTAGTAGCGATTATCAACAACAAATCATGGCTGATTTACCTAAAGCTCGAGTCACGCCATCCCGTCCGTTCACACATGCTGCAGTCGACTTCACCGGTCATTTCGAAATTAAAACTAACAAGGGCCGTGGGGTTAGGTCTACAAAGGGGTACGTTGCGGTATTTATCTGCCTATCAACAAAGGCAGTACACCTGGAATTAGTTTCCGATCTTAGTACACCATCATTTCTCGCAGCTTTCCGTCGATTTTGTGCTAGGCGCGGTTCACCTAAGCAAATGTATAGCGATAACGGAACCAACTTCGTCGGTGCTAATCGCCTACTTAAACGAGAATATAAGGAGATAATTCAAACAATCAACGAAGACTTCTTCAATAGCATCAATGAATTAAACATCGTATGGAATTTCAATGCTCCCGTCTGGCCTAGTGCGATGGGACTTGTAGAATCTGCTGTAAAAAGCCTTAAGTACCATCTCAAGCGCGTGTTAGGTGAACAAAGGCTCACTTACGAAGAATTCACCACTTTATTACATCAAATAGAGGCTTGCCTGAATTCGAGACCTCTCTGTCCTCCTACAGAAAACCCTGATGATGAAATATTGACACCAGGACACTTTCTCACTGGTGGACCTTTACTATCTCGTCCGCAAACTGAGCCTCATTCGTTTACTTTAACCAATAGGTGGCAGCTCATTCAAGCCATGAACAAAGAATTCTGGAAGCGTTGGTCGTCTGAATATCTACAACAATTACAAATTAGATCAAAATGGATTAGGCCTACTGCAAATCTTAATATTAATGACATTGTTATTATCAAGGAAGATAACATGCCTCCTGGGAAATGGGCCTTAGGAAGAGTTCTAGAGCTACATCCGGGGAGCGATGGTTATGTACGAGTAGTGTCATTAAAAACAAAGAAAAATATTCTCAAACGCCCGATCAGTAAATTAATTCTTCTACCGGCGAACAATACTACCAATAACATCGAGAATAAAACCGAACAAGAGCCGGACACAACAATCACAGCATCTGCGAACTCCGATCAAAGCACATCAAGGTCACTCCGGCCTAAGAAAAAGGTTACCTTCATGAACATGCTATGTATATCTTTACTCTTCTTCTTAACGTTGTTTTCCCCCACAATGCAGCAAGAAAATCGTACGACATATCAAGTTGAACATTTTAAGGAAAATCAGAATCTTTATTTTGACAAAATATCAGACATTCAGTACATAAGGGACGATTGGAAACTTATCATATTTTACAACATGTCATCATATTGGCAAGGAATAAAAGACTTAGAATATTTCGTGAAAAGGGCAAGCTATTCATGTTACAGTTCCGGTGCACAATACAAAAGTATTGCACTGCAGTTAGAGCATGAGTTAAAGGAAATTGAGCATTATAACACTCTTCTCAATAATCGATGTGCAGAGCAACTACGCTCTGCTGCCAGAAAATGTGGCAGCGAGAATCCGGACAAACGAAGCGGCGGGAAGAATTCTGTACCGGAACTTCACCGGGAAAAAACCACCGGTAAAAATAAGTACCGGGAAAAAATCTCCACGCGGCACCACGTTTGCCCGACTAAAACCTAACTAACTTAACGCAGTCTGCTACCACCGTAGCTTATGAAGGGAGCTACAGGGCCCTATATGATAACCTAACCTATAAATTAACTACAATTGAACACTTACCAAACTAAATCTTCTTTCTCTTCGGATCCAAACTTGAGTGTCTTCGGGAAGGGGGAATTCCTAATCACCCTACCTAACCCTTGAGATCTCAATTCCCCAGAACAACTAAATAGATTTCTTCCCGTAGTTTCACTCGGGAACAGCCAGATGTGAACAGCCAGCCACGTTTCACCTCTCACAAGAAAAAGTCACAATAACAGAGTTTTTCACAAACACAAATTCAATAGTTATTTAACAAACAGGAAATTCACAATTATCACTCAAACTAAACAACAAGCAAAAGACGCGAGACCGCTCCGCGTATTAAAATCAAACCGATATCGCCCTGGACAATGCAATGGCGGACCACACGCGACGCCATCCACGCTAGCAGTGTGAGAACCCCAAAACGCCTGGCGGCGATAACAGGAAACGCCTGCGTTTTGTTTTACCCAATATATTACAAACATCCCCCCGTCCCGGTCTGAGAAGCAGACCGCTAGCTTACTCTACGGGAAGGCGGGCGAGAGAGGTCACACCTCTCCTTAAAATCGAACCGTCGACCAACACCTCAGCCCCACGCGGAGTGCCATCTCCGCCAAGAATCAAACGTAATATGCGAGCTCGTCGCCAAAGCAATGAGGGCAAATTTGCCTCTTTTAACAATACTAAATCACCCTCCCTGGGAGGCTCAGTCCTGTCTGTCCACTTCACTCTTTGCTGCAGCAAATGCAAATATTCAAGCGACCAGCGACGCCAAAAGTCCTGGCTCATTTGCTGCAACATTTGAAAACGCGACAACCGATATACGCGTTCATCCTTCCACGGGTATTCGGGCAGGGCATTCAACGGCCCTCCCACCAAAAAATGACCAGGGGTGAGAGCTTCCAAGTCATTTGGATCTGGAGATAGCGGACAGAGAGGACGAGAGTTGAGGACCGCCTCAACTTTACAAAACACTGTGGCCAGCTCTTCAAAAGTTAGAGCCGTTTCTCCGATAATGCGGCGGAGGTGGGTCTTTGCGGATTTCACAGCCGCTTCAAAAATCCCTCCCCAATGGGGGCAACTTGGGGGACTAAACTTCCAGGTTATTCCCCTTTGGGCAGCAATTTGACTTAAACTAGTACAATTTTTATCAATAAACACAGAAACATCCTTAAGATAATTTACAGTTCCTTTATAGTTTGTGCCATTATCAGACCTAATAAGGGAAGGTAGACCTCGACGCGAAACAAAGCGATCCAACGCGGCGACGAAGGCCTCCGTAGTCAGAGCCGATACCACCTCCAAATGGACAGCCTTGGTGGCCAAACAAACAAATACACACAAATAGCCCTTCACAATACGGGCATTACGAAAGGGAGAAGCCTTGATCGAAAAGGGACCGGCAAAATCGGTTCCAACGCCGTCAAACGGCCTCGAAGGTCGGATTCGATCAGCGGGCAAATCACCCATCTGTGGTTGCATCGTGGATGCCTTCAACCTATAACATGCAATACATCGAAACAGGACACTACGGATTGCTCTTCGGGCAGACAAAATCCAAAACTCGCGTTGCAAAATAGCCAACAAGGCATTGCACCCAGCATGGGCGTTACGAATGTGTCGATCAGACACCAAAAGCTGCACCAAGGGTCCGCCCTTGGGCAACAACAGAGGATGGCGAGTCTCATATGGAAGATCCGCCTTCCGGAGCCTGCCTCCAACCCGAAGAAGCCCATCCGAGTCGATGTACGGGTTCAAACGAGCGACCGCGCCCTTCAACTTAGCGCGTCCGTCGCGCAAGATACGAAGCTCTGACTCAAACCGTCCGGTCTGCACGACACGGACCCAATGCAACAATGCGCTCCGGCGCTCTTCTGCACCTGCAATCGGCTCCAACCGCTTTGCCTGTGGGTTTCTACAATTATGTATGAAACGCTTAATCCAACTGGTAACACCCAGAAGCTTATCCAAGCTGCTATACCGAGCAAGTAGCCAATCCGGCTCCGACGTCGTCTCAGCGACTACAGCATGTACACGGAGCCCAGTCAAACTCAAAGAAGTAACATCTGTCTGACAGACAGGCCAAGAAGTTTCTGATCCCATCAGCCACTCTGGGCCCCACCAGAGCGGGTGTGACACCAATTCTGGTGCCGTACAACCTCGGGAAGCACAGTCCGCTGGGTTAAGCTCTCCCGGCACATGTCTCCATGTTATATCAATTCCGATATTCTGGATTTGGGAAACCCGATTTCCTACAAAAACCTCCAAGGTATGTGGGGCCGCGCGCAACCATGCAAGCGCGACCTGGCTATCCGACCAGGCGAAGATGTCCCGTATCTCGACCGTGGCCGCCAGCTCACATGCAACGTGATGCAACAATTTAGAGAGAAGGTGAGCTCCACTCAACTCAAGCTTGGGAATAGTCAGCCTAGTCCTGATGGGGGCGACCTTGCTCTTCCCTAACAAAAGCGAGACATTGACCCGGCCATCGGCGTCAACTGTCCGCATATAGACTGACGCGGCGTAGCCTCGCTCCGACGCGTCACAAAAGCCATGCAGGCTGGCTCGATATTTCCCGGGGGCAATATTCGACGAGGCAAGGCAATCCGATTGACTTCCTTAATCGATGAAAACAACTCGAGCCAATCATCCAATGGAGGACCAAACAGCGGCTCGTCCCACGAGACGCCCAAAGTCCAAAGTCTCTGAAGAAGACACTTCGCAGAGAATATCACTGGACTGATCCAACCGCTTGGATCAAACATACGGGCTATTACGGACAACACCGTTCTCTTAGTCCAGACTTTTGGTATTTCCAAGTCCACTTGGAATGTGAAAATATCGGTTAGCGGCTGGTACTGCATGCCCAGCACCGCTATCCTGTTGGGATCATCCACATCCTCAAACAGGTGAGGGTTCTGTTGGTGATCCTCCGGGATCCCTTCTAGAACTTTAGGCTCATTAGACAACCACTTACGTAGCTCGTAGCCACCTGTCTTCAATATTTCAATCAATTCATCCCGCAGTAGGAGGGCCTCCTCAATACTTTGGGCTCCGGTGCACACGTCATCAACATACAAGTCACGTGACAGCACGGAAGCCCCACGGGGAAAGCGGATCCGTTCCCGCTCTGCCAATTCAAGCAATGATCTGATGGCGATATAGGGACTAGATTTCAAACCATACGTGTTTGTGTTGAGTTCATACACCGTCACAGGATCCTCAGGGCGCTCACGCCAGAGTATCAACTGGAATCGCCTGTCCTCAGGATGTATGACTGTCTGGCGGAACATCATCCGGATGTCCGCACCAAAAACCACTTGATGTCTTCTAAAGTTCAAGATGATGTCAATTATGTCCCTATGCAATTTGGGACCCGAATGCAAACACAGATTCAACGAAACCCGTTCGAAGTGGGTGCGGACCCATCGAAGACGGTCCTCAATTTGCCTGTTGAGGCCTTCACCACCGCGTGGTGGGGCAAAAAATAATGCTCAGTTGAGCTCCAATCAACTCGAGCCGGAGACATGTGACCCAAATCCTCGTACTCGCGCATAAATTCAATATATTTATCGCGAAGTACGTGGTCACGCTGCATGCGTCGCTCCATGGACAGCAGTCGTTTCTCCGCAAGCGCCCTACTTTGCCCTAGGCTAGGACGAGAGGCAACAAAAGGTAACCTAGTTACAAACCGACCGGAGGGCAACCTCTCCGTGGTCGATCGAAAAAGGGCTTCGCACTCAGCGTGTTCCGGATCCATCCTGGAACTCATAGGTGGCTCCTCCACCTCCCAAAACCTTTGCATGGTCTTGGCCAAGGACGCAGATGCGACGACCGGTGGCTCCTCCACGGTGCTATTATCAAACACAGGGCCCATCAGGGCGAAACCAAAGATAGTAGACACTGCCATCAGTGAAGACGAACCCAGAGCCTTCTGGGTACCCAACAAAATCCAACCCAATACGTCCGAGCCCAGGAGCAAGTCCACTGGGCCGGGATGAAAGACAAAGGGGTCGGCCAAATCCAGACCCGAAACCAAAGACAACACACCCGGCGGTATGTCTGTCGAGGGGTGCCAACCCGCAATGGTATCCATTACCATAGCCGAAGTCGTGATCCTCATTGTGGAGGACTTCAGCGAAGAAAAGGTGACAAGTGTCTGGCCCGTCAGACACTTCACTTGTATGCCACCAACTCCAAGAAGTGGCACAGGCGAGTCTTCCACGACTAAACCTAACTGGCGTGCCACTCGAGTGGTAACCAAACTGCTTTGAGCCCCTGAGTCCAACAGAGCTCTCAAATTAATGGCTTCCCCCACGACCCCATACGCGGACCACCGCGGTAGGGAGCAGAACCGTCCGCGGCTCTGTCCCAGCAAGGGAGCAAGCTAGTTACGGGCTCCCCACTCTCTCCAAACCAGGGGCGCGCCACTGACCCGGATAATATGGCGGGCGAGTGCACATCCCCATCTGAGGGGGGCATAACCCGCGGCCCGGCCATACATATGGTACGGCGGGTGGTACTCCAGCCGTGGGTACTCGTGCAGCGGCGGAGAAAACCGCTGCGGCTGCATGTGTTGGGCATTGGTAACCCGCGTGGAGGGGGTGTCCCCACTCTCACGTCCGATCTAGGGCCCCCGCCCATGGGGGCCCTATCCGGGGCCTGGCCAGCTACATACTGGCCATGACCTTGGGGCGCGTGGTCCCGGTCCGCCAAGACCCGCGCAGGTACGCGACCCCCTCCCGAGGGGGGTGCGACGAGCGAAGCCGCGTCCTCCGTCCGATGGTGGAGGGCTTCGCGCAGGAGCGCCCCCGCCCATAGGGGACCCCTGCCTCAACAACCGGGGGCCATCCCCGTTCCGGTTCATGCAGAGCATCACGTGGTGCAGCCCACGGCATGCACTGCATGGTATGGCACTGGGACAGTCACGTGCATAGTGACCGCCCAAACAATAAAAGCAAAGTTCATGCCGCTTTGCCATGCGGCGCCTATCTTGTACTGGCAGTCTCTGCCAGTCCCTGCATTGTAGCAGGCTGTGGCCCATCCGGCCACATTGCAGGCAGTCCGCGTCCCTCGCGACTGCTGCCGTGTGCGCAACCCGCACACCAGCTCCACGCGGTGGCGGTTGCCGTCCCTGTTGGGGCTTCCCTCGCCATGAGGGTTCCAAGGGCCTACGTTCAGGCGCTCTGGATGGCGCTGAGTCCGTCATGGTATTCTCAGCAGCCCGTGCCTCAAACTCCAAAAACTTCACCAAGTCAGTGAATGTTGGTAGGGTGGTGCTATCCTGTTCCGCATTCTCGCGCTCAAATCGCGAGCGGATGTCATTGGGTAATTTGCCCAATACAATGTGCACCAGCAAAAAGGACCATTGGTCCACCGGCAGCCCCAGTGTGCGGAGCGCGTTACAGGCCACTGTAACGGGCGTGAGCAACTGCAGGCGCAACTGTGCCCTGTTGGCCACCTTGGGCAGGGCCATCAACTGTGCGGCGTGCGCATCCGCTAACAAACGTAAGTTTTGGTAGCGGGAGTTCAATAACTCCCAAGCCGTATCGTACTGGTCGTCCTCCACCCGGAGGTGCTGGATGAGCGACCGCGCTTCATCCTCAAGAGTGGAGAGGAGGTAGGCCATCTTCTGGGCCTTCGACAAATCCTGTCGTGCTACGACCAGGGACTCAAACATATTTTTATATGCTACCCACTCCTCCATCCTACCCCCAAAGTGGGACAGCTGAAGGGTGGGGAGCCGACCAGTAACCGCTGGTCCTTCCTGTCTAACAGGTGTGCGAGGGGCTGGTCCGCCAGCCTGTCTCGCCCTTATTGCGGTCACCGCCTCCGCGATATCATCGTGCAGACTCAGGATCTGGTCCATGTCCGCCATGTGACCTGCGTAGAACTCCGGGGTAAGATCGGCTTCGGTAAGCGCCGCCATGGCCGCTTCCGCGCTAATCAATCGTGAGTGGAGGTGATCCGCTCTTAGCAGTATGGCGCCCTCCCTGTCCTTCCGGGACAGGAGTCCTCCGGCCGTCACAAACCATCTCAATTCGTTGGCGAGTGTCGCCCTAGCATTGGAGGCCTTCGCCATCGCGTCAAGTCACAAACAAAAAATAACAAAAGGTAAATAAAAAACAACAAAATCAAGCAACTACACGAAGAACCGCGGTAGGTATGAGAATGGCACAAACCCGGAACGCACGGTACAAACCGCAAACAAATACAAAAAAGGTTACAAATATTCTTATACAAACAAACTAAGAAAAATCTAATAATTTTTACAAACAATTAATTATTTTTTACAAACGAACAAATAGAGGGTAGATAAACTACGCTCTGCTACCAGAAAATGTGCAGAGCAACTACGCTCTGCTGCCAGAAAATGTGGCAGCGAGAATCCGGACAAACGAAGCGGCGGGAAGAATTCTGTACCGGAACTTCACCGGGAAAAAACCACCGGTAAAAATAAGTACCGGGAAAAAATCTCCACGCGGCACCACGTTTGCCCGACTAAATCCTAACTAACTTAACGCAGTCTGCTACCACCGTAGCTTATGAAGGGAGCTACAGGGCCCTATATGATAACCTAACCTATAAATTAACTACAATTGAACACTTACCAAACTAAATCTTCTTTCTCTTCGGATCCAAACTTGAGTGTCTTCGGGAAGGGGGAATTCCTAATCACCCTACCTAACCCTTGAGATCTCAATTCCCCAGAACAACTAAATAGATTTCTTCCCGTAGTTTCACTCGGGAACAGCCAGATGTGAACAGCCAGCCACGTTTCACCTCTCACAAGAAAAAGTCACAATAACAGAGTTTTTCACAAACACAAATTCAATAGTTATTTAACAAACAGGAAATTCACAATTATCACTCAAACTAAACAACAAGCAAAAGACGCGAGACCGCTCCGCGTATTAAAATCAAACCGATATCGCCCTGGACAATGCAATGGCGGACCACACGCGACGCCATCCACGCTAGCAGTGTGAGAACCCCAAAACGCCTGGCGGCGATAACAGGAAACGCCTGCGTTTTGTTTTACCCAATATATTACAAACAATCGATTTAAATCAAGAAGAAAGCGTGGCCTAGTTAACGGCGTTGGTATGATTGCTAATACGTTATTTGGCGTATTAGATGAAAGATTTGCGGAGCAGTACAGATTAGATATAGAAAAGATCAATAAGAACGAGAATCACCTGCAGGACCTTCTAAGGAACCAAACTAGCGTAGTGGAAACTGAATACAAGATTTTACGTGAGAATGAAGAAGTTATGAATAGCCAATTCAAAGCGATCAAACAGCATATCAACAATTTAGCATCGGAAACAAATCAGGTTCGTCTCGAGAGTCAACAGGGACTTTATATATTATCATCAGCATTATCAATTCAGATCATCATATCAAATATACGACGTATACAGCACACTTTAATTCAAACGGTGTCGGATATCAATCATGGACAAATAGATAACCTTCTGTTGCCGCCAGAGGACTTCTTGCATCAGTTAAACATCATAGCCTCACAACTGAAAGGCGATGTCACCCTTCCAGTAGAAAAAACGAATATCATAGATTTATACAAGACGATGAAAGTATTCGCTCGCTTCACAGACAAATATCTCATCATTGAAGCTATCATTCCCCTCATAAGCAGTGAAATATTCCAACTCGATAAAATCATCAGCATACCTCAGATATCGATAATTGATAATACTAATCTCATCACATCGACAGCAGATTATATTTCATTCAACCTCAAAAAGGATTTATTCGTCTTACACTCAAATACTGACTTACAATCTTGTATCCATCTCCCATCTAAAACACTATGCTCTTTAAACAAACCGCTCTATAATTTAAAAGAGAACCAATCATTATGCGATAACAATATTATAAACATCGAAACAATTGGCAATTGGCATGTTGCCAGGATTGCAAGGTTCGCATATTTTGCAATTCCACATTAAAAATAGAACAATTACACGGTAATGGCCTAGTCACCCTGGGTCAAGGATGCCTTCTTAAGACTAATGAGTTTACGATCTACAGTCACAACAATTTTATCAGCAACATGAGCCAACAGTACCAAGCAGACGCTATAAAGATATCAATTTTGAACTCTATCGTCAACACCTCCGTAAGCAATAACTTTACCGACATTTCAGCACATCATGATCAGGCATACGATCAATTGCAAAACCAAATCCAGATTATAAAGGAACAATCTCACGATCACTTCACCATACATGACATACATCACTACGTCATCAGCTACACTATCATAGGCGTACTTCTAGCCATTGCGGCTATTCTCGTAATCATCAGAGTGCGAAGGTCGCACTCAGCAGCCGCCCGCGCCGCGGCTGCCCAGCAGCCGCGGGCCGGGCCTCGTCGTCAGGAGGAACAGACCTCTAGTGCTAGTGTTAGTGAAGTGTGTGAAATGTCAGAATTTCCCCGTGAGAAATCGGTATCCATTCTAAGTGTCGATAAAAGTACGTCTCCCATGGTCGGTCGGTCAGTGCAATTTAAAATCCCAAATGAATAAGTGCGCAAAACGTAACAAATTTGAACAATTCGGTTGAATAGAGACAATTAAACTAGTTTATAGTAAAATGCCTATCATCTTGTATCATGTAAAACTAATTTATAACATTTAGGTTAAAACATCAACATTTTGTTGTATAAACAGTTCACTCGTTTAATCCTCCCCATATATACAATACACTTTTTTCCTCTAGAGGGCAGGATGTACGGAACACCGTTCATTTAGTTATTTAACCCTAGCATAATATACAATGCGCTTACGCGGCACTCTCGCCACTTATGCATTTTATTAGCTAAAAATTTGTGCAATATATCAATTCACTCAATACGGTTGTTTTCCATCTCCAATCAACCTTTATCATTTCTATCATTATCATCTCGTGCAAGGATTTACAACCCTTGCACCATCTATCATCAGTGTAAGGACTTTACAACCCTTACAACACTTATTAGAATTTAAGATACAATATGTAGTATATTCCGCGCGGATGAAGTCGTGGATAAAAGGTAGTGATAGCATTATTCATACATGTTTTATACATGATTTATGCCATCATATTAACACGTGATTACAAATTCTCTAACAAGCTTAACCTTACATTTTCCTCAGCGAATTAGGGTTGCCACATGGTATCCTAAAGGAGGACTTTGTCCTCCTTTTCCATCTTTTGTCTTCCCGTCCACCCTTACCTAAAGTCCTCCTTTTTGCTAAATGTCGTTGATTTTTTTTTCACTCATTAATACTCAGTAGAGCCAAGAGAGGAATAGACTTAAGTGTGTAGTCAGTTAAATCTTAAATTCCTGCTCAATAAAAAAAAATGTATCACACATTTTTTTATAGATATTTGTTGAAATACTTCTTGCAAAAATTGACAGCTCAGCTAAATATGAAAAAATAACGAAAAATAGTATCAAATATTCATTTAATTGTGAATGTCCTCCTTTTTTACTGAAAATCCTCCTTTTTAGACCCTCCTTTATCAAATTATCATCTAGCAACCCTATACATGATGGAATGGAAAATCCCATAACATCCACGCTCGCACGCCCGAGCACGTTTCAAATTATTAAATTCTTGATGCTTCACATCACCTGACATGTCTTATATTAAGTCCCCTCTATCTTTTTCAGTCGGTCCAAAATTTTGATTTATTCTTCGTACGGCCCACAGTTACGGCCCGAATCAAAAATTCTCGGTTCGTACCAAACTATATGCTTACTTCGGTTCAAACTATTTTTTTTATTATTTTATTCTCCCTCTGTCCTAATTCATATTCCTTCTACGGCCCATTTTTTTTTGTATGAGCCTAATGTACTTTTACGTACCTACAGTCAGTAAAAAAGGTGACCAATTATTAGGTACTTACTAGGGCATCCAATAATTGAAATTCGACCATACCTCTCTTCGTATACTCCAAGATAAACTAATAACATCAACATGAAGAAATAGTTTTATTACAAAATTATTCTTTGAAAATCTCAAATACTTTATTTTTTGTTGACTATACTTTAAAAGTAATAATAATTTGAGACGGAGTGAGACTATAATTCTGGTTTGTGACAAACTGAGAATTTTTAGGAATGTGGGCCGAAGGTTCGGGCCGTACGAAGAACAAATCAAAATTTTGCACAGCAATGATAAGACCAATAACACATCCTTGACTTTACTTAATAACAAACATAAATATGTGCCTCAGTTGTGTCTCAAAAGCCAATAGAGTACTACATTTTTTGATACATGGTATCAAGGTCGACCTCGAAGAACGCACTTCGACCGATTGCGGACCTCCTTAAAAAGGGAGATTTAGGAGCACCCATAACCGGAGAGCATGTATGAAGAGAGTGATGAGTGTAGAGGAAGCAAGAGAGATTTGCAAGTGGAAATCGCTAGTCTCTGCCTACCCCCACGGGAAAAAGGCGTGATAATATGTTTGTACCTAGTATGATGATATTTTTTGACAATATGAGATTGTACTAAGTTTATTACGATTTCTTTGGCTTTTCAGAAACAATTAGGTAATTCGTACATCTGTTATAAGTTAACGTCAATTACTGTGCAATTTACTCATTTTTCATCTTCTCTATTTTGTGTCATTTCCCACTTTTGTGTCGTTTATTAGAGCTGAAAAAGTCTGTCTTTAATGTTGTTTTTAGTTTGTTTCAGTTTGTATATTAAAAAAAGAACAAAAAACATACGATTATGCTGCATATTTCGTCCGAATGTGGCAACTTTTTTAAAAGTTTTTATTTAACTTGCAATGTAAGTATGTTCATTCGGGTGGAATCTTAGAACTCAATTTTGAAGTAGATATCTTCAACCGATTTAACTGAAGTTTTGTACGTTTACACGTTTAAAATAGTTTGGATGACAATGCATGATATTGTATGTGACGTCATTCTAAATCCAATATGGCGGACCATTCAAGATGGCGGAATAGATATTTGTAATGCATTTCTACAATATGGGTATCAAATTAAAGGGTTTGTTGAGAGTAATAATAAAAGCTTTTTTTTTAGTTTTTTTACTATTAATTTTTTGCATAGAGCGCTCGCGTTGTCTCCTGTTGGATAAATGCTCTAAAACCAACAGTGGCTTCGGTAGTCCAATGATAAACTGGCCAATAATATAACTGCAATAAAAATAAACGAAAAGACGCGAAAATAACGAAAAATATACTCGGATACATCAGCATTGACACTTCAGCTGCCGAAATAGAATTTCAACACAAGTTCATTAAAATATTCACTCAAAATTGAACTCTATTTCTTTGATATAAAATCCAAATCTTTTTAATTCAACACGTAATAAATAACCTTTAAAACTGTTTTTGTATAGTGCAAAATAAATTAAATTGAACGATCTATGTAATAAAGTTTATTTTTGATCGGCGCGGATGGACAAATTGAAAAGGGTTTTGTAATTTACAGCGGCTGTGTGCCTGGTAAATGTAATGTTTAGACGTTTCGGCAATTTTACGATAAACAGACTTTTTTTCTATTTGAAAATGTAAAGTTGCGTATTTTTTAGGTTGATATGCCATTGACTCTGTATCAAATAAACCATGTAAGTGGTTATTTACATTGTCATGGGTTCATGAGCATATAAATTATGACTTATTAATTAGGTACAAAATGTGTAATTCAAGTTGGTTTATCGTAGACTAGCTGTCGCTTATCAGGTTGAACGACTTTTGTTAAGGCACCATTTCCATATTTCTTATAGTTTAACTGTTCTGTTTTGGTTCTTCATCAGGTGTTGCAGTTTTCAAAATCAATTATAGCCTAAATGTTGCCCAGGCTTAATAGCTACACAACAAAAAAGTTTCATTCAAATCGGTTCAGTACTTTCGGAGATTAGCGTGATCATACATACAGACAGACAGACAGACGGACAAGAAATTTCAAAAAAAATTTTTTGCTTTCTATTATTCTTTTTAAGTGTCCCTCTATCCATTTCAATCAAAAATACTAAATTTACAGACAAAATATTTTTACTGTTTTATTATATGTAGGTATAGATATATTGGCCGAAATCCATAAAAGGTACCTAAGTTAGGTACTTTGTTGACATAGTTTTTTAGTTTGGAATTAAGTGTAGCTGCAAAGCCATGTCTTCTTATTTAAAGCTATATTATGCTCTTATTGGTTAATGCATGAAATGTAAGTAACTAGGTAATAAAATAGGCTTGGCCAATGGGCGATTTTGCGACAGCTAAATTAAGAAAAAAAAAAGTATAAAAAAAGTCTCAACAGGTGGCGTTTTATACAAATCCGGGTCGTTATAATGGCTGTACGCTGTACCTATATTGTGCGCTTTTTCTTGTCAACCAGATGCAGAATAAAATCACCTAACAGTTTAACAGTTGCACAAATCACAATATTGATACTTTTTTTTTAGATGTTTTTTAAGGTTTTTTTTTTTTAAAGCCAATCCCGTATATTTTTGCTTTTTCTATGGACTCGCCTTTTACTAAGCGCCGTCTATGAAGTCATCAGGAACAATTTTTTTTTTATTTGGGTTTCGGAAAATCCCCCATCTCCATTTCACACACAGCCAAAAAACCCTTAAAAGTTTTCGTTCAATATACACATAGTTGTTATTTGTTTCGCAATATTACTTATTTGCTTTGACGCCAGCCGACAGAGCCAAATCGCAATCAATCTTAATTAGGTAAAGCTTTTAATATAAACTTACTACTCAAAGCTCTTTGGAACTATTCACTTCTAGCGGGAACTTTTATTATTACACCTTTTTCTGCAAAGTAATATAGATACAGTAGGTATCACGGCTTTACCCCTTACGGGGTAGACAGAGTCAAGAGTTGAGACTCAATAGGCGACTCCAGCTGAATAATAGGGTCTTATTGTTGTGGAAGAATGGAGATACTTTTAATTTGGTATTTTTTACCTCTATTTTCAGCCTTTATTAGCCCACTGCTGGGCATAGGCCTCCCTTTTTTCATGCTACTTACTACGGTCTCTCCATCGCTTTGCTGTTACACAATGTCATCTAACCTAAAGATAATAAATAGCCTCTCTGGCATGTTAGGCGACAAAGACTGTTTTATGAGTTTCTTTCGGCATTTCTTCTCAGTTCAGTCGTTCCGAAATGCTAGTAGTTTGTAGCTTTGAGACATAATATACTATGATTAAATAATTAGTTTTTGACGTAAAAAACAGCCTTCTTTGAAGGCCAAGTTTCAATACAGAACTTTGATTTTGAACCAGCAGCGGGCTGGTGGCTTTTATTTACCTACTAGCTTTTGCCCGCGGCTTCGCCCGCGTGAATTTCCCACGGGAACAGTGCTTTTTCCCGGGATAAAAAGTAGCCTATGTGCTATTCCAGGTCATTATCTACCTCTGTACCAAATTTCATCGAAATCCGTCCAGTAGATTTTGCGTGATTGAGTAACAAACATCCTCACAAACTCACAAATTCACAAACTCAGAAACTCACAAACTCACATCCAAACTTTCGCATTTATAATATTAGTATGGATTACCTAATTACAGAACAGATTTCTATAAATGTTACTTAAAGGGACTAAATTCACTTCCACTATTTGTTTTTTCCAGCCAGCTCTTAGCTAAACTTATACTTACCTCGGTGGAAGTTATGCTATTTTACAAAGATTTATCGTTCAACAGCCGCTGTTTTCTCTCTGCCCGCTTCGTTAAATTTTAAAGACCCATTAAGGGAAATTGCACAAATTAGGACCCTCGAGAATGACGAGTTTAATTAGGGGAAATGTTAATGTTTTGTTTCTTTTTCCTGAAGAAAACTTATGGATAACCACTGAATAATAGTCAAAATTAGTTAAATAGTTGTAAAAAATAATATTGACAAATGTATCCAAATTGAAAATAAGCGCCCCAGACCCACTAGAAACCAAATACAATTATATACTCGACAAAATTTTAATATGGCTTTGTATAGCAGCAAATTATATATCCTAGGTCCTAAATTATATAATAAACTACCAGACTCAATCAAAGATCCAAATATAAGTAAATGTGCAGCAAAGTCAAAAAATATATTGCTAGAGAAATGCTATTGTATTGAAGAGTTTTTAGAAGACAAAATATCTATTTGATTTACTTTTTACTGACCTATTATTCGAATTTGTATTTTTATTTGTTAATTAACATCCTTTCCTTTTATTTTGATTAATATTTGTGACGTTATGTTTAATTTAATTTGAATTAGTAGCAATCTTATCATATTATTATATTTGCACACCTTACCAAGGTAGAATGTAATTGGATACCTAATTTTTAAGATCTTTATACCTACGAACATTTTATTGCAAATAAAAAGATTTTGAACCATAATAGTCAAACTACAGAATCATTTCTATGAAATATTCGACCTCTGCGTCGCAATAATAACACTCTACTCAGTCTCCGCTACTACTGTTGGGACAAAGTTGAAAATGATCTTTTTCAGATTGATTTGAGTTTTGGTTGTATCTTTATTGTTAACTAGCTTTTGCCCGCGGCTTCGCCCGCATTAATCCTTTCTTAGCGGATGCCTACGTCACAACATCTACCTGTATGCCAAATTTCAGCCCGATCCGTCCAGTGGTTTGGGCTGTGCGTTGATAGATCATGTTAGTCAGTCAGTATATATAGATATTTTATCTTTTTTTATTTGTTGTAAAATATCAATTGTATCGATACTACCTGTTGAAATACTAACCAACCGATCGTTTTGTAAGTATTACAAAATACATACTTACCAATATGGTAAAAACGTCTATTGGTATCTATTGGTTTTAAAAAACCGTAAACCGATACTCCCGCAAATTCCCTTTTTTACCGTCTTCACAGAGCAAATATCCCATTAATTTGGCTCGTTGGCCTCTGGTCGTAAAAAGCTCCGGTTACGTCGATCAGAACAACTGTTGCTTGCAGTGGGGTACGTTTCCATGCTCGCCAAACTGTTTATTCCGCGTTCGCCCTACTCAGTTTCGCCCCACATAATTAATCCCGTGTTCGCCCCATATTCTAAGCATGTTTTGCCGATAGACATAGAAACAAAAATTCATTCTTTAATAGACTTATTAACTTCGTCCATAATAGTGTGCCCCAAATTCAATTATTTTTATAGATTGTTCACTAATTCTATGGAACCAAAACACACCAAAAATGTCAAACTTGACAAAAATGAGCCTCACAGAAGGCCTCACCTGTCCTTCACCAACATAGGCAAAAACCATATCTGACATCCCGCTTCCACAGCTGTATGTGTCTCTAAGTAAAATTAAAAAAAAAAATCTGGCTCTATGGTTTTGTCCCAATCGCCATTGTCTTTGGAGCAAAAAAGGCACAAAATGTGGGGTGAACACGAGGTTTTTACGTAGGGCGAAACTGTACGGCACGGCACCGCCTCGGCTTTTTGTTACCATTACCGTCTCCTTATGTTCGTAATATTCCCTAAAAGGGTTTTTACTGAAAAGTCAATTTTCTTTAGCATCTCCAGGCGTCTAGCTTCCTAAGCGTTTTAGATCCAATCGTTTAGGTAATAGAATGAGATGGGTTTAGCTGCTATAAAAAAGACCCATCTCGTAAAGCGGTTAACTTAACAGCTATTCTTAAACTACAGCAAAATGTTCCTTAAATACAAATAAACTCGCATACAGTAGACGCATGGTTTTTTTTTAATCTATGTTTTTAGAGTTCCGAAGTAAACAACCCTTATAGTTTCGTCATGTCTGTCCGTCCGTACGTCCGTCCGTCTGTCTGCGGCTAAGCTTAGAGAATACTAATACTAAAAAACTGTAATTTGGTAGAGATATACATATTTATTGCGCGGAGCGAACTGTAGACCAGAATTAGGAAAAAAAATTTTTTTAGGGGCCTCCCCTAAAGTGGGGATGATTATTTTTTCTCTCGATTATACCATCGTGTGGGGTATCATTTGATAGGTTTAAAAATATTATGAGTGTCCAAAGAACATTTTTGATTTAGGGATCCGTGTGCGAAATATTTAACTTTAAAGTGATAAATTTTTTTAGAGTCAAGTGTCCCTCGAACATGATACATGAAAAAAATTATAATATCTAGCAAATATAATGAATTTAAAAGGAAAATTATCACGGCTATGTAGACGTCACACGTTAATGAGTAATAGCCGATAAACATACAAAATTGATTTTAGTATGAAAAATATTCGTAGGAACAATTTTCATTCTATATGATGGTATATACTTAGGTTATTTTCATATAAAACTGGAAGTAAATATAAGTTCATGTGTCCGCATTTCTACAGGATAGGTACCTTCGGAACCCTACATTGCGCGTGGCCAGACACGCACTTGACCAATTATTTTTAAGGCTTTTGTTTTTATAAACATTTTAGCCTTATGTACCCTAACCTATATTAGCACACGGAGACAGTTACTGTTGCGCAGCCGCTGCCAGATAATTTTTAAACGCTGCGTCCGAATATCAATGGTTATCAACAATATCAAAACGCAAAGTTTTCGAGTTTATAATCAATCTTCACCAGTTTATTAAACAAACATTAAATTGAAAAACTTTTAACGAACGATAATATTATAAATTCAGGTGAATTCACCCCTTTTTTTAAGGTTCTCGGTAAATTGGGGAGGTAAATCTTCATTTTCCCAAACCCTTTCGGAATGAGACATAATTTTATTAATTATGCTATTCTGTTCATAAAACTTCGTCTTGTCGTTCGCGTAACAAAAATGCAATAACTAAGAACTAAGTATGTACATTGGACTGGACGGATTTCGATTAAGTTTGGTACACGGATTTATAAAATTCTTCCGTTACTGACTGAGTCACAGCCTAAACTACTAGGCGTAGCTGAAAGGACTTCCTTGGGGAGTGTAGGGGAGCACTAAGAGAGGATTTCCCGTAATTCCCACGGGGACAAAGTCCCGAGGCCCAGGCTGGAGGTCTAAAAAGGCCACTTTGACGAATCAGAATATGATTCATTTCTCATTTCCTAAATATTTAAAAATGAACCTTATAAGTGGTTAGATAAGTTACATTTTTAAATATTTAGGAACTGAGAAATGGATCATATTCAGATTCATCAAAATGGCCGTTTTAGACCCCCTGGATATAATAATTATCATGAGATATCGGAGTCCTGGGCGCAGCTCCAGAAAACATAACATGCAAAACTCTATATTCTAACACAAGAGTTAAAATGTGATACTTCAAGCGAGTATAAACTTGCTTCCATGCTGGTCTGAAAGCGAAGAAAAAACATAGAATATCAATCGAGGGAAAGGGCTTCAAACTGGGGATTCCTGCACTCATAGGCGGTCGGCTAGCAACCTGTCACTATACCTGAATCTCCATTCCATCAGAGAGGTAAGCGTGGCCTTCGAGTCTCGCGACTCTGGCTCTGTCTACCCCGTAAGGGATGGAGACGTGATTCTAGTATGTATATTTAAACTTCGGTTTCCGCAAATGTCTATTTTAACACAAGAGTTAAAATGTGATATTTCAAGCGAGTATAAACTTTGGTTTCCGCCCCGCAAGTCTGTAATTTATTGCGCTCTTGGTCTCTATGAAAAAGTCGTAAACTCCCATTAACTTGGAATATATTTCCAGATCGTGACTCCTCTTAGCCTTTATGCCTTGGTTTTACTTTTGCCGTAGAAAATTTACAACTTATTTATAAACTAGCTGTAACACGCGGCTTTGCTCCCATGGGAATTTTGATATTCCCACGGGAGCGAAGCCAGAAGAAGATAGTCTAGTATATAGCCTTCTTCATGAATTTAGATATAATACACAGAAAGACGGACCGGTAGTTCCAAAGATCAGCGCGTTCAAACAAACTTTAAAGCATTACTATATTATAAGCTTTATTATATCTTGGCTTTCTATTTTTTTTATAAGCATCATCGCACTTCGGCAATATTTTTTTTTTCACTTCTTTTAAAATGTTTTGAAATTGTCTTTGGTCGTCCTCCATTCAATACATACATACATATTATCACGCTTTTTTCCCGTGGAGGTAGGCAGAGACTGGGAAGGAAATTAAGTTAATCAAAGCGACCAAATTCTCATAAAGAACGACAATTGGGCACAGATATGGCCAAATATGAACTTACTCGAGTTGATTTGAGAGTTACGATGACCTAGATGCACATAATGCATGTTCAAAACAGAATTGTGAGACTGTTTCCGCTTTATTTGGTCGATAGAAGATCGTTACTATGTGAAAAGCATTGATTCATTAAATTGCGGCCGAATACTGAAACGTCACTCAGATGCAACAGTCAGCTGAAGCGCTCTAAAATCTAAGCATCTGCCAAAAAGTAAGTGGTATACACAAAAGCTACTCAAACGTTTGGAAGCCATTATCAGCTAAGCAGACCTAAAGTATTTACGTCATTTCCTATCATTCACGTTCATTCAATAACCTCTTTTTACGCAACATTGTTTGAAAAAAATAATTTTCACTTCTCATGCTCTGAAAGTGCTTATTTGTGCAGGATATAGGCTGCACAAAATCGAATTTTGTGCACAAGGGCATTAACGTATCTACTCATAAATGTATCTTTATTAAGGCAAAGATAATGAGCCATACAGCCAAACACGATAAAAAGTTCATAGATAGAAATTGTCATTTTATAATATTTACTTTTAATTTATTTGCCTTATGTGTTTTTAAGACATAAAAAATATTAAAATTTAAATTCAAGTACGGTATGTTATTTAATTAATTTAAAAAAAATATTATTACAAAATTAATTTTATAGTAGGCTGTATGGTGTGCAGCCCAAGCCTATCAATGACGTAAGATTAAAAAAATAAAGCGGCGGGAAACAGCTCTTGTTTTTTCGTGCGTTTATTAATTTATTCAATTTGATTTATTTCCTCGCAATCGAAGTGAAAAGCAGAGTTTATAACTCGTCCACAAAACGATTTTTATCCTCGACATTACTATCAGCCCTCGCCTTCGGCTCGGGCTGCTAAAAGTCTCGGATAAAAATGATTCGTTTTGTGCACTTGTTGTAAAATCTACTATTTTCTTTACCAAATAATTTAGTTAAAATAACATAAAAAATAAAAGTTTTATTTATTTTACAGTTTATTTCTTTATTCCGTGATAAAATCATATTTATTATAAAAAAATAATGAAAATAAACGTAAATAATTACCAACAAATCTTTATAAATTTTCGTGGAATGAATCGTTTTTGCTCAGGTATAATAATACCTATTTATTCTGTGGCGTGGGCCCTACTCACACATTGCGACTTTTTTCAACAATACAACCGCCGCGTTTTTTCAGCCGCGCGATTGCTTTGCGACATGAGTATCGATACATGCGCGAGTGAGTAGCGACGCATACGCACGTTTGAATCGATTCAGATATCTGCCTGTGCCTATCAACGAAATACTGAACGTTGTTTCATTGAGTTTGTATTAATGCTGTATCGCATTTGTAACGATGCTGTTTCGCGTTTGCATCGCGACTGTAACACTATAGCTACGCCACTAGCTATTGATTTGTCACTGCATCGCGATTGTATTGCTGCAAAACGTCGCAATGAGTGAAGGGCCTTTAGGAAGAGACACCTCTATGACCAATAACCCTCCTTTTTGTTTCGCTGTAGTCGGGTAAAAATGTATCGGCTCCGTCCCGATCTACTAACATAAATGGAATGGAACTGATGCTATAATATACCCAAAGTATCCACTATTTCATTAAAATCCTTTTTTTACAATGGATCAGTGGAATATATGAAAAAAATAAAACAATTTGTAATTCACTGCCAAAAACGTGTAAGCGTAGAAGCTGGTTTTTGCAGGATATTTTATGCAGGCACCAAAAGCAAGAAAGATCAACGTTGTGTAATTCTTCACTGCACATGCCAAAATAATATATAGGTGAAAAGTTATTGATTTTAGTGTCTGTAGATAATAATGTATCGATAAATACATTATTTTAACATCAGAATCAATACGATCACAGATTTGGGAGACCTCGCGACCACTCTTAAATCTCAGATGCACCCAAGTCGGTTTGACAATGGTTTGACAATACATTTGACAGCAAAAAAATTTGAGTAGCCTTTCAGTATACGAATTTTGCACTAAAAGGAGTTTGAGACCTATTTAGTTTCGAGTTGTCTCAAATCTAAAACGTGCTCAAAATTGACGTTTGAGTATACCAATTTTGCATGTAAGACCGTCTCAAACATTTAAGACGCCGTCAAATACTTGAGTGACGTTTCAGTATTCGGCCGTATGCATATTTGAGTTCTATCTATATAATCAGTAGTATATTGCAGCAAAAATGACAAATATTAAAACGATTATGTCGCTAAAGAAATCGAAAATAATATTAAATTCCTAGCACATCGAATATTTAAAAATAAATCTCAGGTTGGATCACTTTTCTATACAAAAAAACTGCCTAACATATTTTGTATCTTCTTAGATAGATCAACTCTTTATTGCACCATTTATAGAAAAATACATCCATACATTGTACCAAAAAAAAAATACAAAGCGCAAAGGCGGACTTATCGCAAATACAATTTCTTTAAATTAAATCATTTATTTTGTGAACATAGGTTACATAGAGAGGTGTGAGTGACTTCCAACGGCCCCGGCGGGCCTGCCTCGGTGACGGGGCCGTAGGAAAAAAAAATTCCAACAGGCCCGGCGGGCCCGTATTTTGCGTTGACGGGAACGTTGGAAAAAAAAATTGCCAACGGCCCCGGCGTTTAAACACTACCGGAGCGTATGCTATAATTTTTTTATGCTATCGGTCCCATTTAAAAAACACACCGGGGCCGTTGGTAATTTTTATTTTCCAACAGCCCCGTCAATGCAAAATCCGGGCCCGCCGGGGCCGTTGGAAGTCACTCAGAGGTGTTATACAGTTGTCTTCTAGCCAACCTTTGGGTAGAAATAGTAGTTACTTAAGATCCCATATCAAATTGAAAAGATCTAGCTATATTAACAAGTAAATTACTAAATATCCGAAACAGTTTGACACAATGACTTGACTACAGCTGTTTCATACAGTCTAAAATATCTATTTTGGCATTAAATCGATACGATCTCACACAACGACTGTCAGTTCCAATTTGTCTAAACACCACCGTGCCGAACTTTATTAATTATTCCGCAGGCGATTCCAACAAGGTTATATTGCAATTGGAACTAATGGCTATTTAGAAAATCAATAAGGTGGTGTATAAAGTTTGGAAAGCTATTTTGGGAGGGAAAACGTGGTAACATCATCGCTCTCCCGCGGATTCAGAAAGTCACCGAAAGATGTTTTTTATTAGAGCGAGAGAGATCTGTAAGGATTGTAGCAAGTGGAAATCCCTAGTCTCTGCCAACCCCCACGGAAAGGGCGTGATGATATGTATGTATGGATATATTTTTGGCTTTTTCGAAGTTCCGAATACGGTTCCTAATTTACAAAAACTGCTGTCTCTATTAAGAATTATTCTAAAAGAGCGTGATATATTTGTCAGTATCCACGCTCTCCATGTTATTACATATACAATGTGTCCCGTCATTAGTGTCGGAGCCTGTAATGGTATGTTATATAGCGTTTTATAAACAAATCTGATGACGGGACACATTGTATAGATACATGCAATTAATTGGTAGGTATTTAAATGAATATGACTGTCCTAAGGACATGATGCCCTTAGGAACACTTTCATTGTCTCTTACCACAATCTTGTCCAAGGACAGAGATGAGGTCTACGGTGTAGAAAACTTACCCAGAAGCAGCCTATTCACTCTGGTTTTGAAGAGAGTCGGGTTGTATATGCTCGGAAACACAACTTAGGGCTAATTTTTCAATCATCAAATAAATGTTATCTGACGGATAATGTGTAAAGCGACTAAATTGTAGGGTCATATCATGCCTACAGTGCAACTGACGCAGTGCTATCAACTTATTTTAGTCATTCTATAATATAACTAGTTGATAACATTTATTTAATGATTGAAAAAACTCGTCTTATTTTTACTCTAACTCGCGAGAAAATTAATCGTCTGCCTGACCCATCTACCGATCTTTGCCTGTTTGTGCCACTATTATCTGGCATAGTATTTGTAACGTCGGTACGACTCAGTCTGACAAATAGCTGAGCAAATACAGCTTCTTTATAGCGGCATCGAGGGCACATTGCGACGCGATACGGCATTATTATGCATGCTTTTATATCCTTCATTTCATTGAAATATGAGTAGATCCTGTCTTTTATTGTGTGAAATCCTAATCCTATCTTAACTAATATTATAAATGCGAAAGTGAGTTTGTTTGTTTTCACGTTTCATCTACTGTACCAATTTTCCTGAAATTTCGCAAACACATAGCTGGAAGTACGGAGAAGGACATACATAGGGTCCCTTTCATCCCGGGAAAAAGCACTGTTCCAGTGGGAAATTCACGTGGGTGAAGCCGTGGGCAAAAGCTAGTAGATAATAAATATTTATATAATTTTTTGGGGCAATTCCACCGATAAGGATATAATTTTTAAAATGCAAAAGCGCTGCATTCGTGCGATGTTTGGTTTACAACCAACGGATAGTTGTAATCCACTATTTATAAAACATAAAATTCTCACACTTCCTTGCTTATATATATTTGAAACAGCATTATTTGTCAATTAACTAATGAAATTATTTAAAAAATTATCAGATCATGCTGTGAGAAATCATCGGCCAGATAATGACAAAATTTGTCTTCCTGAGTCGAATACAGCTTTACTTAGTAAAATAGCATAGTATCCATGGCACCAAAAATTTATTATAAAATTCCTCACCAAATAAAAGATCTGAATTTAAAATTGTTTAAAAAACATGAAATTGTTGCTAGTTGACAAATGCTATTACAGTATAGATTTTCTAGAAGATAATTTTTGACATCCCTGACATATGTATTTACTAGCTGTCGCCCGCGGCTTCGCCCGCGTGAGTTTCGCTTAGATGAAAAATCTCTCTTGGAGCTTTTCATCAGATGTTCCAGATCTTCAATTTTTATACGTTAGCAGAAAATGCTCATCAGGTTTAACGATTTTTGCCAAAGCGCCATTTCCATATATGTTATAGTGTAGCTGGTCTCTTGGAGCTTTTCATCAGATGTTCCAGATCTTCAATTTTTATACGTCGGCAGAAAATGCTCATCAGGTTGAACGATTTTTGTTAAGGCACCATTTCCATATTACTTATAGTTTAGCTGTTCCGTTATGGTTCTTCATCAGGTGTTCCAGTTTTCAAAATGAATTATAGCCTATATGTTGCCCAGGCTTAATAGCTATACAACAAAAAAAGTTTCATTCAAATCCGTCCAGTAGTTTTTGCGTGAAACGCGTACATACATACAGACAGACAGACAGACAGACAGACAGACAGACAGACAGACAGACAGACAAGAAATTCCAAAAAAAATTTTTTGCTTTCTATTGTTCTTTTTAGGTCTCCCTCTATCCATTTCAGTCAAAAATATTAAATGTACAGACAAAATATTTTTACTGTTTTATTATATGTATAGATTTGTTTATAATTCCTATGATTGACTTATTTTTAAATATATTTTTTTGAGTGTATTATCATATTTTTAAAGTATATTTTGAATTATTTGCTGCAAGCCATCTGACTTAATTTGCACACTGTTTCAACGGTTGAACATTGCTGCTCTGTAACATCATGCATTTTATGAATCAACAATGTTTTTTTGGCAAATAAATATATCTTTATATCTTTATAAACCTGATTTTCAGACACACACACAAATAAGAACGGCTAGCTGGACCAAAAACAGAATTTCTTTCCAATATTCGATGAAATTAAAGTAAGGTTCTCATGAAAGAAAAATTGGATATTGCCAGAGGAAAAGCGCTAAAGGCGATGTCAAAGTTAAGTTGGCAACATTACATTTTCTGTTATCATTAAAATCAAAAGTTCTTTATCTTGGCGTGTCGATGCCATTCCAGCGATCCATTCAAATTGTTAATTCTTTATTTAAACTTGGCCTTCAAAGAAGGCACTTTTTCTTGTCGATAACTAATTCTCACTCAACCAAAGAAAAAATACACTAAACTCGACACAACACACATCAACTATTGCTTGGCATAAGCCTGCCGTTTTTCGCGCCATTTTCTAATATATTCCGCGGCAATATCTCTCCATTTGTGCGAATGCGGCTCAACGCTGCAGACAAATTTATTGGCGTACTTATCTGACACGGCAGACGTGCTGTAAATTGTAAAACATATATTTTTATACTGCGGCACTCTTATTGAAGACGTAGCGATAACCCCTCCATTTTTTTTACACGACTGACCAAAAAGGGAGTGTTATGTTTTCAGGGTTTATGTTAAGTAATAGCGAAAATAATAATAGACTCTAAATGTTCCGACAACTCTTATATAATTAAATGTACTTAGTACACAAAAACGTCTCGCACGCTTCAGGGAATCGATGACGACTGAAGTCCATAGCTCATGGTACAGAGTCCCTTAAGTAATCTGAGTCGCACACACACAGAACTTCATGGCTAACAATATTATTTATGTATGTAAGTTTTTTAATTCTACCATAAGTCCTGAACGGCTGAACAGATTTTGAAGTGAGAGGTATTTTTTCTAACTTACATACATACATACATGAAACCTGAAAACATAACTCTCCTTTTTTGGTCAGTCGTGTAAAAAGAAAGAAAGAAATAATATATCTGGATATTTTCTATAACTACAATACTTATTTGTTTTTTTCTTGTTTCAGATGACATGAAGCCTCAAGAAACTTAGTTAACTACTGAAACCAAATATACAAATATACGTAAATAAATATAAATGATATATCTTTTAACACGTTTATTCACAAACCGACAATAAAACGCCAAAATAGTGTATTCTATTTTAGTATTATTCTAATAAAAAATATATAAATAGTTTTTTGTCAAATCGTAAAAATAACGCAAAAAACTTTGCTTCTATATTAAAAAAAAAAATTGTCACAGATAATAAATCTCTCAGTTAGAAAAATGAGCTTCGATTCGACATCGTCCAACAAAAAATTGAATTTAGAACGGGCATCAAATTTTATGCGACAATTTAGAGATCCTGACTCTCGGGAGTTGAAGAAACTTTCGGCCAATCAGTTCATGGAAGTGTGGAGCCATTATGACAGAGATGGTAAGTTTTTGCACAACGAGCGTCAAGCTCGAAGTGCATGACTCTCGCCTCGTGACAGTTGCGCCAATTTCGGAACATAAATTGTCTTTATTGTATTCATATTGCACTTATAGTTTTTATTTACTACTAGCTTTTGCCCGCGGCTTCGCCCGCGTGAAATTTCCCACGGGAACAGTGCTTTTTCCCGGGACGAAAGGTACCCTATATCCTTATCCGTACTTCTATGTGTATGCGAAATTTCAGGGAGATTAATTCAGTAGATAAACCGTGAAGAAGTAACAAATAAACTCACTTTCGCATTTTTAATATTAATTGGGATTAGGATAGGATTAGTTAGGATTGGCAAAACCCCCTATGGATAAAATCCTTAGGGGAGGCCTTTGTCCAGCAGTGGACGTTTTTGGGCTGAGAGAGAGAGAGAGAGAGAGTTAGGATTAGGACTAGTTGCCCCCCAGGGCTCCACTCCCGTGGAAATTTTGAGATAAAAGTACCCTATGTCCTTCCCAGTACTCATAACTATGTGTATGAGAAATTTCAGGAAGATGAGAATAGAAGATAAAGATTAGCAGATAAATTTATTTTATGCCCAGGCTACAATTTTTTTAATAAACATTCTGTGTTGGTTTCTGTAGTGGCACCCAGTGGCGGGAAATCATATAATTATGATTTCAAGTATGATCGTCTAGATTTTCTTTAAAATAGAGATTACGTCAAGATAATTCGCAACTTTAGGTAGATTATGACCATGGAAGTAATAAGTACCTTTGTACAAAGTACTTATTACTTCCATGATTATGACTAAGAGAAAATCGCACTTCTTTTGTTAACGGGTTTTGGCGGCCATACATCACTTGGAATTTACTTCACATCTAGAAACTTGAGAGTTCTCTCGAGACTCATGTTAAGATAACTTCTAACTTGGTTCACACTTGACCGATTTGCGAAACTAACAAGGTTGTAAAGCGAACTGATGAAGTTTGTGGCATTCCGAAAGCTTCGAAATCAAATCTTAGAAGTAAATTTTACCCTGCAGTTTACACAGAAATCGGAGTAGAAATACATACATACATACATAGAATCACGTCTTTATCCCTTACGGGGTAGACAGAGCCAAGAGTCATGAGACTCGAAGGCCATGCTTAGCTGAATAGTGGGCTCTTTGATGGAATGGAGATTCAGATATAGTGACAGGTTGCTAGCCCATCGCCATATTAATAAGAAAGTAATTTAATACCACAAAGCATGTCTCTGATAAACACAAAAACAAGTTTAAATAATTGATTTAAATGTAATAATTTAATCCAATTTAATGAATTTTATAAAATCTTGACTAGTATAATTTTATCTCTAGCGACTGACATGTATTTAATTAACGTACGAGTATTTTTATGGGTCATCGTAGTTACCTAAATTAAACGGATTTTATTTTTTAATTTTATTTTAAATTTAAATCGAAATTCGGTTCTAGAATCAATTTTAATTTGGAATGTTTGTATGAGAGCTCGCCTTTCACGTTATTATGTCGTTATTAGGAATTCTGTGATAAGAAAACAAAATTATACGACACGTCATCCACTCGTTTCTTCCACTTATTCCTTTTTTATTAATCAGGTTGTACCATAGAGTTAGCTACATCCTGTTGTTGTAGAATAGGTAAACTCTGTTTTTTCCTACATGCCCTATTATATAAACAATCTTACCATGTCTTTTTAAAATTTTACAACAATATAAATTAAAAGAGACTGTTTAGATAATTACTTTCGTGGTTAATAAATATTTTACTTTATAATGTTTAGGTTTGATTTATTTTCAACAAAATTCAACAACAAGTACTCTGAAGATTGTTTACATAATAGGACAAGTTAGAATAAACGGAGTTTAGCTACATCATTGCAAACTAATAAAAACGCCGGAAGAAAAATCAGGGCATCAGGCGAATTACCTTCTACTTAAAAATTCAGAAGTGCCAAGACGAATATGTTTTATTTCGATTACACGGCACTGCACATACAAAGTGGACTAGACCCGGTACATATTCAGTTTTAACATTTAAGTAACTAAATATATCTTGTAAGATATTGTATATAGCCTATAGTAGTCTATTCATTTTAGATTATTTCGCGGCAAAATTATTTATCATGCTATAATATGTATGTAAAACATAATTGTTCCTTCTGAAACAAGATTTATTTTTGCTAAAGTGCTGATTTTTAGTAAACTTTGACACACCATAGCTTTGAAACTATGACTCGTATCAAAATTAATGTAAGAACTTATTTGTGGGTAATTTATTGATAAATAATATATATAGCCTTTGATCATTTTATCCTAACTTGTATGGTTTTCCTAAGAATTTTGAAAATTTGTAAAACCCCCCCTTCCCGTCCCGAAGGGGGGACGCCGAAGGATAGTGTATTTTAATGTACTCATTTATAGACATAACGCAGATACCATAAAACATAATAAATAATTTTGCCAAATTTTCCATACATTGAAATCTAGAATGAATATACTAATAGTTTGTTAATACCAAAACAACAAAAAGAAATAAAATTAAGTAAGTATGTAATTTTCAGGCCCGGTCACAGGAAATCTTTCGCATAGGCTGGTTGGCACTCGTTGGCATCTGTCCAACAAAGTGCAGTTCTGTGCCAAAAAGTGCTGCGAAAAACGTAACAATTACGTTCCATTTTAGCAGATCTGCTGTTATTGCCATAATAAGAATATATTAAAATTAAACTATTGTGGCGAAGCGACACAAAATAAGAATATTCTTTATTCAGTAGCACACAAAACAGGTTACAATCAAGAGAGCGATAAATAATTAGAGTTCACAAAAGTTTAGAACTAAATCGTAACCCAAACATATGCATGCCTAGCATGGTTTTAACTTCAAATTTAAATCATTATACACTAGAGTGACTATGAAAGCATTAAAGAAATGATATTAAACATAATAAAAAATGTGTAGAAAAGAGAGCAATAAGTGAAAGTATTGAAAGTTACTTAAAATACTTAGTGAATAAACTGTAATAAATCTAGTTATTGGTGTTATTATCCTTTAGATGAGAAATTATCTGCCGCCGAAACTTGTATAGAGAAGAGTGATAAATGTCTTTATCTCTATTAGATACCAAAATATCATTGTATTGGCGACACATTCTAACCATGGGATTGTAATAAGAGGTGTTATTAGAATAGACTTGGAGACAAAAGGCGTTATAATTGCGATTTCGAGATCCAAAACGGGTATTGAAATTAAGAACTGAAAGAAGAGTGGAAGAGTCTATAATGTTATGTGTTATGTAGAATTTTGTAAAGAATAACAAGGCTCATACAGTCGCGACGTATGTGAAAGGGGGTTACCTGAAAGAATTCCAAACGTATGTAATATATTATGGTTTAAATAAATTGCATGGTTTGTGATTTTGTAAACAAATATTTGGTTAATACCTAAATCGACCAGCTCCTATTTCGCACGGGTTTGAATAGTATTGACCTGATTGAGAAAACCGCATCAAAATTATTTGCATAATAATAATAATATAATTTTCGACTTTTTGTAAACCTATAAACTTAATTAATAAGTGATATCCTTTTTCCCTTGGGGGAAAAGGCATAGATTATGTAATGAATGTATATCGAACACACAAATCCTAACGACAACGACTTTCAAAAATAAATAATTCCAACATTGTTAAATATGTAAATAGAGTGGCACAACCGTACTGAGATTCAAAAGCCCTTAAATTGAATTGACCTTGAACCCTCAGCGAAGCATCCAATTAGCCTTTTCCAATATTTTTTGTACAAGCTCCTTATCTCGCAAAGCATCTTCAGGACCCACTACAATATGCAGCCGACCGATTTAGAATGAGGGTGGAGTGGGCAGAACTTCTTCAGACACCCTCGAGGTGGAGTCCTTGAAAATTAGGAATCTTGAAAATTAGGAAATTATGTGCGTGCATAGAGTAAAAACTAAATCTCTTTATTTTCAACTAGCTGCGCCGCGAGGCTTCGCTCCCGTTGGAATTTCGGGAGAAAAAGTACCCTATGTACTATTCCCGGTATTTTTCTACCCGTATACCAAATTTCATCGAAATCCGTCCATTCGATTTTGCGTGATTGAGTAACAAACATCCTCACAAACTCACATCCAAACTTTCGCATTTATAATAGTAGGTTAAAAAAAATCTGCATACAGGGTTATTTTAAAACCATTGGCCAAATTTTCGCAGCAGATTTTGATGATGAAATTGAGCAGGTTTCCAAAAAAAATCTATGTTAGAAAATGATATTTTTTTTTGCTTCCCATACAAAGACTATAGAAAGTTGAAATTTTATGTCATTCTTTTAGTCATTTCTTTCGGACGTAATTGTATTCCAAGTATTGAGCATATTTTAAAAATTTGGCCAATAGTTACAAAATAATCCTGTATAATCTGCATAGACATAGATAAAAAATCTTTAAATAATGTAACAAGACCTTTAGGAATTATGATAGAATAAATATGTTACATGATGCCTACATAAATTTTGCAAATAGTTACATTAGCAATGTATATTACACCTAAGAATACTTACTTAAGACGAGGTCCGACCTGAGCTGCAAAAAACAAAATTCATATGCGCTCAACCGCGGCGTGTGTGCATTGCAATAAGAAAGTTTTTTACACAACACAATGTTCTACTTTCGTTGGCAGGATCAAACAGATTTTGTACCAATTTAACTTAACTATTTCTCAAATATCTTTAAAAATACTATTAGTCTAAAAACAAAAGTGCTCGGTTAAAACTTTAATATAGTATATATATATATATTGACTAATTATATAAAAATATAAGTTTCATGACTTGAAAGCTGAAAATTTTTCTAGATTATCGGTGCCTTTATGAATTAATTAAGCCGAAAATATGTATTTTTATTTAAAAGTACACGGTTCAAATCTTAATAAAGATCATAATTATATCCTGAATTATTTTTCCACTTCGTAATTATACTCTAATTAAGTAAATTTCTTCATGAAAAATTACAATTATTTCGAATGTGGGGTACGACATGGCCTTAAGAGATTTGGGTGAAACCCTGGCAAGGTCAGAGGGTAAAAACAGGCTTCGCATTTCAGTCAGAGAGCGCTAATGTGGATAATGAAGACGACGTAGATTAGTGTCTTCTTATGTGATTTGTCCGTATATATTTATTTATGTTCGGGAATCGGGTTTGAATTCTCTTTGGAATCCTACTAATATTATAAATGCGAAAGTTTGGATGTGAGTTTGTGATGATGTTTGTTACTCAATCACGCAAAATCTATTGGACGGATGTCGATGAAATTTGGTATACGGGTAGAAAAATACCGGGAATAGCACATAGGGTACTTTTTATCCTGAAATCCCCACGGGAACGAAGCCCCGGGGCTCAGCTAGTAAATAGATATATTAACAGATAGATATTCTGATTTTCACCAGCTCAGAATATGAAGATCGAAACGGCTGTAAATCTAAACTAATATAACTAGTGGTTCGCCGCGAACTTAGACCTCGCGACATAAAAATGCGTATATCTCAAAAACGGCTGAACCGATTTTGTTGCGCAACGATCTTAAAAATTCTATGGATAGGTGCTACACGTATACTAAAAATCATCAAAAATAATTCAACGGTTCGAGAGTTATCGCGGAACAAACATACATACATACAAACAATGTGATTTCGCCCCAACTTGAATTATAGCCCTCGCTCGCTTCGCTCGCTCGGTCAATAAAGCTGAATGGTTTGTTTGAACAAGGTTTGAACGCACTTAGTATCTGGAGATATAAGTCCTATTGTAAAAATTCTTTCTTTGCATAATAGCTGCAATAATCATGAGAAAGGCTATATTAAGAAATCTCGAAATACCTGAAGCCATGAGGCTCAGCTAGTATCTATCAAAATATTTCAAATCTGACAAAGTGAAATCACAGATTGATCGATACAAGAAGAGTCTTCGATCAAAAACGCCAAGTCTCGTTTTGAGCGCTCTCAAGAGCTCAAGGTTGCAAAAGGGCGGGAGGGGCCGCGTTGAAAAGGGCCGAGTCATTGAAATGTGGCTCCTATACTGATGCTGGAATTGATAACGTTTCGTACATGAATCGTGCTTCCCGCCCTTGGACTACTATCTTATTAATATTAACGAAAAAGTCGCATATTTGTTTGTCACATTTCAACCGCTGAGCTGATTTTGATAAAATTAGGGTGTCGAATAACGTTAAGTCGTGTCTCAAAGGTTTTCATTTGTAGTGTTTTGGCACGCTTTGC